>CM073763.1:64330445-64640445 GCA_037127475.1 Arma custos
TTCTCTAAACCCAGACGATTATCGAGTGTCTCTATTTATTGAAATGTAACAGTGTATTATGAAATTTAAAAAACAACTATCAATATACAAAGATAATTCTTTTTTTAGCTACAGTAATATAAAAACAACGTGCACTAACTACATCATGGGTTCAGTACATGGTAGAGACTGTAAGGTTATGCAGAGGGGCGATTAGTCCAAGATCAAGTTCAACCAGGTAAAATGGTAAGATGGTAGCAGATCTTGGATAGACGCCCAGATGGAGAAAGAGGAAGAGGCAGGCCTAGGCTGAAATGGCTGGACGATGTGGAAGCAGACATTAGTCTTCAGGGGATGAGAACATGGATAAGAGCCGCGGAGGATTGCTCAGAGTGGAAAATTGTCGATGAAGCCGAGATCCTCGATGGATTATAGCGCCGAGTGAAGAAGATGAACAAAGATTATTTTAACGACTTTTATTTTCGAAAATCTGTGAAATTTAAGTACAAAATGTGGCTCAAAACATAGTTGGTGCCCGGTACCCAGGAGTATTTCTAGTACCCGGTTAATACCGAATGACAGGTTTTAACAATTATATATTCGGGAAATAACCCTAGTGAGGCTACTCTTCTTATGAACTCATGTACCCTTTTGAATGCCTGTATTACTGAATAATAATTATTCACAATAATTAGCGCTTTACCTAAGATCTATACGTGTCAGTGGTTCTTTGTGAGTTGTACTCAAATATTCTGTGTAATTAGGTATCAAATTTTAAAAAAACTTATTCATTCACTTACAAATAAAAACATATTAAGAACTATTATTTTGTATTGGTATATTTGTATGACTTTTTAGCTTCCTGTCAAGTACAGTAAAGAAGTTCTTGTTTATCATAATGTGAAACCCAATGAATATTTTAAAAACCATTTTGTAATATATGAGTTTGATGTTAGTAAAATTGCAACAATGAAATCAAGTATATGAAATTGCCTTAATTGATTGATGCAAAAGTTGTAGTACAAGGTACATTCTAATTTTTGTCGTTCCTCAATTAAATGTTATATAGACATCTTTAGTGATGTCAAATATTAATAAGGGTAAATATTAATGAACTCTTCAAAGGAAAAACGCCATGTCTCAAAATACTACAAACTTTATAATTATATTCTGTCAGCATGATGTATACTTGAAAATCCCCAATGCTTCAGGATCGGCTGACAAGATGATTGACACTTCATCTTAAGCGATTGACATGCTTGAGAGTTTAAAATCATAAAAGACTTCTTCCACTCGTTACACGGCCTATAATATTTAGACACTAACAAATTTCCTACATATATAAGGGAGTGGGGTAGCTCAGTGGTTGAACGCTGTTGTCGTATATTAGGTCATTTATTTATAGTCAACCGGGTATGAAATGTGAAGATCCTCCTGGGGCTCAACCACCCTCTATGAAATATGCCTATTAGTTTAAAGCAGAGTTACTCTGCTAGCTGTATAAACGTTTCATTTAAGTATGAGTTAATTGGGCAATACATATCGAGGGCTCACTTACTTTTCAGTGCTGTGCTCAAACGCCTTACAGCTTACACCTGCACTTCTGGAGAGTAACATACCCGCGCTTGATATACAAACGGAACGAGGGCTATCGACTAAGCAGTATAGACAAAAGGAAGAGAAAATAAAGAAGGGAAGGGCTGAAGCCTGTTGAATGCCCTCCCAACGACCCCCGGTCCGGCATCATTTGTAAAAGTTCCCTCCGCTTCAGTCCTCTCTTCGTCCATACACTCCTCCGCTCTATCTCCCTCTATTAATATCCTCAATGGTCTTGTAATGTATTGGTAGTAATTGGTAATTGATTCAATAGAATAGGGACAATATATAATTGGAATATTAAACATAAATTAATAATAAAAAAAAAACCAAGAAAGATAACCGACAACTTCCCTATTAGCCTATGCAGCTGATCTTCCAATAATGGCAGATTCTTGTGAAATAGTGTTTAGGAAATATAAAAGAAAACAGTGTTTACAACTAAAACTCTAGAATTTTGTTAATTACAAACCAAATATGGATAAATTAACAGGATATAATACACTAAATATGTAGGAGAAGTTATTTCTGAAAGTGGCAAAACGAATACAAGTAAACAATTAAATTATTAAACTAATATAAATTTACAATAACAGTATTCTAAATATTTTTTATAACCTAGGCTTATTTAATTACTAAAATAATATAAGATATTACTAATACTAAATAGCTTAACTATCTACATAAACTTTTACAAATACTATAAAATTACGCTAGTTCACTAATTAAAGTCCACCGACAGTAAGAATCTCCAAATATAACAAACTGACACACAGTAATATACAGAAACGGTTTATTACACTCACAAGACTGTCACAATCCTCTGATACACAAGCCAAGTTTATCACACTGACACTCACTTATTACAGTGCCTGGTCTACTCTCTGACTGACCTTCTTAATCTCTTCCGACAAAAGGAGGCGTTCGAGAAGGTTCTAATCCAATCTTACCTTCTCCCGCCGACGGCTTAAGAAGTTAATCCCTTGTTTCCATCTTCCTCTCTGTGACCGTAACAGTATTTACAACAAGAAAGAATACAAAAGCTCGTTGAGGCCTAGGGTTAGTGCAAAACCTTAATAATAAGAGATCGCTAAATACAAAAATTAAACATTATAATGCGCTAATTAAACCTACAATGTTATATACCAGCGTAACCTTTACACTTAACAGAAAAAATAAGAAAATCTAAAGGAAGAGTAAAGGAATATAATTGGATGGATCGAAGAAGGGTATAGATTGCAGAAAACATCTAAAATTGAAGAATATTCTAGCATAGAGATGGATATGAGGAAAAGACGTCCTAAATTGTATGCAATTGCATAATGTAATTGCAAGCAATAACTATTTGATGTCTCTATTTCAGTTCTTGCTCATTTTTATTATTATTTATGAACATTATCGTAGACATAATTAAGGTAGAACTATATAAAATATATTTAATACACCAAAGATAGTACTGCTTCACTCAGCCTCTATAAAATATGCCTATCAGTACTTACACGTGTATATATGTCGTCGAAATTTTCTTGTTCTTGTAAATTTGAAATACATAATAAAAATGATTAGCTTCTCAAAGAATTGATGAATAACGCAAGGGGGGCAGCAAGTTAGGGGCGGTTGCTGTTGAAGATAAATTAATTAATCTTTTAACATCCATGGATTTAATCTCCTTGTGGGATCTACCCAGCCTCAATAATATGGTTAACCTTCAATACAAAAACCTGGGCATAATCTGAACCAAATCACTTCCCTTCACAATCGTTGGCTAGAAACAGTGTAGTTACTACTGAGTTCAATACCCTCCATGAAATTATGCATATTACACCAAAGTTAAAATTATGCATAAAGAATTAAGTATGCCTTATATTAATGTGATTATCAACAAACTATGTAAATCATTTTTTTTGTTGTAAAAATAATAAAAACCCACTAATAACGAATATTTGGAACTATACAAAAAATAGTACAAAGGGGTATGTACATAAAAGAACAAAGCGTTATGTACATAGAAGAACAAAACATTTATTATTGTAGGATACCAAAATCTTTTATTTCATTGTTATTGTTTATATATATGTATATAAGTTACTAAGAATGTGTAGTTACAGTTTTTGTTTATTTTATTATTATTAATTTTTTTTCTCTGTTGGAATTTTTTTTATAAATTTTTTCTTTCATCGTATATTATAGTTCTTCACAGATACATTAAATTTGTAAAGTTGTTTTTAATTTGAGTCTATTTGTAATTTTTTGAATTGTAGCACAAATTATACAAGTGAATGGTTCTTGCAAATTATACAAGAAATAAAAAAATGTATATATATACATATATAAAACACCCTCCATGGATTGAAAGGGTACAGTAACAACTGTTTACTGTATAAAACCATCAACTAATAACAGAAACGAATGTATCCTTTGAAGTTGAAACGCAATAGAAAATTTTTGTTTGTTTTCTCAAAATGCCAATTTATTGGAATTTTTAACTGGATAAGTAATACAAGTAATTGAATGAATGATAGGTATTTAAATTAGATAAAGGTACATTAGTAGTTAGTAGAGGAACTAAACACTCACATAAGTACAGGAACTAAACACAGGAGTAGTATTCAAATAAAAAAATTAAGATCGCGAGGCCATCCATCTATATATAATTATTATAAATATGATAAACCATAGGCTTATGAACCCAAAAATGAAAAATAGCTTAATAATTCTTGCTCCCAAGCAATTATTTCTTTGTCTGTAATAAAATAAAAAATCTATTCCTTCTGACAGTTTGAGGTTTGTTGAACAAGCGGTTTTCCTGATTATAATTATGGCTTTAAAAGCTTGTTTTTTTATTATTTATTGTTTTAATATTCAAATTATGTGTTGTTCAAACACTATATTATTAGATATGTATCTATAATCGTTATATGGTACAGTCAGTGAACTCTTTTTAAGAAACGTATACGAAGCACAGTTCGGACGCCGTATCTGATTACCAACTCATGGTGCCTAACAAAAGAACGTTTTGGTTACTAGGATCTGTTCAGGGATAATTGGTCCAATACGGGATTCTGTCGCATAAATATTCCGCGGGCAAGTGGTATCAGATCCGAATTATCTAGTCCTTAGTACGAGTATTAATTAACCAATGGCTACGCACTTTACATTCGTATCGACCATTGAGCACGCAGCTTACATATTAATTTATTATTTCTCATTCCGTATCCTCCTCGGAATATTAACGAAAAACGTTCCGCTTGTCTTAGGCCTAGCCTGTTAATATTTATTAAGCCTTACTGAGATATTAATCTATGATTAATTACTGGTCTTATTCAATTAAAAAATACATGTAATTCACTGAATAGTATCATGGATGTTCAGGGTATGCTAATAGTTGTGGAGGACCGGAACTAAAGAAGAGTGAAGGGAAAAGAATAACATTCCAAAGTATAACCTTCTAAAATTAAAATCGATTCCTTAATTGCCTGAACGAATCGATACCGCCAGATAGAGGGCCACATGAAATGATAAGAAAGGATCCCAAGGACGAATCATGGCTAAATTATTGCTCAAAGGGTCGTTAATCTTTCTAATTAAACAATGATTCATGAATACTCCTCAAGGTGGATGAGAGATTATTTTTCCATTTTATAATCGAGGAGTAAATCACTTTAAAGTAGGCAGTTACATTTCCGTTCTGATCATTAAATCAAAAAGTTATTTTGTGACGTCCGGGCGTTTTATGACGTCCAGTGATATCGCTTCCTCCACATCGGGCGTTCTCGTTCCGGCCTTGAATTAATTCGGGTCATTAAGTCTTCTGGGAAAGCTTAGATTATTGTTTGAAGGTTGAATAACGAAGCAAAAGTTGTTAAGTATCGGATTCGTATTTAGGACAAAGGCTCCAAGTTCTCAATTAATTACAAATAGACTCCTTCCTATACAAGAGTACTACTAAATCTATACAAGACTAGGCTCTACAAAGAACAATTTTAAGATACGGAGTAGAGCTTGGTGCCTTCACTAAACCATCAAATTCTACAAAATATACCCGTTATGCAACAATAAATTATTTATTACAGAATACTTTTTTTATAACAATATTTAGGAGCGGGGTAGTGCAGTTTGTGGAACGCTGATTTACTACGCTGAAGGTTCCAGAGATCCGACTCTGACAGATAAATTATTTAGTTTGTTAAAAACCACGGATTGACATTATGGTATTTGCGAGTACTCTTAATAAAGGGAAAACCTAGCAGTTAAGGATGATCTCTGACAAATCACACCCCCTGTACAACCCTTGGAGTAGAAACAGTACAGACTACCCTCTTCTGAACCTAAGACACATCATGAGTGGAGTGGCGCAGTTTTTTTGGTGCAAATGTACACGTAAATCGGAACTTCGAAAATTTCGCACCTTCATTTTTCCTTAAAATAAACAATAGTTAGGGAATGAATAATTATTTGTGTGTAAATAAATAATACATCTTATGAGTGTTTGTTTTTAATGAATGGAGGCTGTTTTAAGGATGTCCACTAAGTAGGTATAATTAGGTTTTTTATATTTTTAATTATTATATTATTATACATTTTAATTATAATTAGGTTATTTTTACAGTTTATTATGATTTTATTAGTGAGATTATAGGAAGTGAAATCTGCGCATCTTGAGTCAGTAGAATTTAGAATTTCAAAATTAAATTTAATAATATTAAAATACTGCTTTAAAAATCATTTATTTGTAATTTGTTGGGAGCAAGATTATTACATTTTATCTAAAATTTACCACATTTGGTATTAGCATGGGAGCAGGATAGCTGAGTGTGCTGAGTATTTATCTGCTATGCTTAAGATTCCAAGTTTAATCCGGCTATTGCATGCAAATTAAATAATCTTTTAATAGCCATGGATGCGAACATAGCGATCCGAAAACCCTTTTAAAGCTCAACTACCCTTAGTAGGATAAACCTAGTAGTTGAGTGTGATGTTGGACAAATCACCCTCTTGTATAACCGTTTTTCTAGAAACAGTACATTCTCAATCGAACTGTGCGAACGAATTAATTGAATGAATGAGTTGTAGTGATACAATGTTTTATTACAATGAGTGATAATATTCACCAAATATCATAACATAACATAATATCCTTCATACAAAGACATATTATTGAGTATATAACTGTTATGAGATTACTTAGTATCATGGCCCCCTTATTTTTTAAATTATTTATAATGATAGTGATAATTTAGTTAATCTACATATTAAATCAACATTAACCAACGTACGCGATATCTAATTATTAGTTAATGAATGTGAACAGATACAAACTAACTTTAAAGGCCATTGGCGCGTCAACGGCTCTGAAGACTTGTCAATATTTGACGAAGAAGGTCGCCAATATTACTCACTGGTTTCATCACCCGATCAATCGGCCAGCGGTCATATATTTTGCATCCGATCCTAGCATCAATGATTAACTCCCAGTCGGCGAGCTATGGTTGCTCATTGGAAGAATAATGCGTATCGATCTCTTGGTATTATTGTTTCGTAGGTAGGAAGAGAAGTTTCGAACATGGATTGATTTGGAATATGGGGCTGAAGATGGAGCGTTGTAATCAATGATTGGTTCATTAATTTCGTCATTTCCTAAGATCAAACTGTAATATAGAAAACTTCTTATTTATTTAAGCGATTATCTTATTTATTAATTAAAAAACAATCTAAAATAATCGATTGATCCGTGCATCTCCAATTCCTCTAATTGAATTAATTGATATTTCGAATTCAGATGGTTCAGAAATTTGAAAAACTGTTTTTAAAAAATCCCAAATAGTATTAAAATAAATAAATGTTTAAAGGTTTGTCCATAAAAATTAAAGTGCATCCTTAACGACTTCCACTTACACTTGCATTTTTGTTTCTGTTTAGTATGCTGATGAAAAATATGTTTTTTACAGGTTTTTGTTTGACTCTTAACTGAGGTATTTTTAAAAATATCTCGTTTTCTCTTTGTTAATATCAACATAGAATAACTTCTTACCCAAAACACTGATTTAAAATTATTCCTATAGGTAGATTTTTTCCAAAATCCCATCGTAGAGCAGATGAACTCTAGTTTACTCGATATATAAAAAAAAAACGAGTATGCCAAATAGTTTCCCTTGACATACTAAGTGAGTGTTAACATTAACAATTATGTATATGAAATTTTTGGACTTATTTGATTTATTTTGATAATGATTTTTCCTAATAATTAGTTGCAGCGAGGGATAAACCTGTCTTAATTTTTATTTATTATGTTATTGTTATTCATGTATTTTTTAACCTGTACCAATACAACCCATTGAGGGTCTTGAGCTCAATACAAGATAGTGACCCTACTGTTTTTGGTTATAAAGATGAATTATCAGGCATATTAATTATTTAAAGATCCAAAAGTTGAATAAATTTATGTTTTTAACTCTCGAAATACCGATAAAAAATATTATTAACAAATAGGTATTACTTATTTATTTTTTCTATTACACTGTATAAAAGAAGCTTCCATTTTGTAATGTCCATTTAAGGTAATTGGAAGGGAAGACATCAAAGCCCGGACGAGTTTTAGCAGGAGTGACACATTCCATTATGCGACACCTCTAAAGACAGTCGTCAACAAATGGCCCTGTCGCGCCTTCATCCGCCTCATGGTCCAATCATCTGGATTCACCTTTCAATCACCCGATTATCAATCCCATTCACCCCGGCCTGTTCAAATTCATTTCCATTATTTCGACTCTTACGCTTCCCAATCGATCGGGGGGACATTAAAGGCCATGTTCTAACTGACAACAAACTTCAGGTTGTTGTAATGTCCGCCATGGTTCGATTAACTAATTAACCATAAATTTCATTTGCATATTCTCCTTAATTAATGTACTTCCGAACTGACGCTGTCACGTTTTGAATGCTCAATTTTATTGCCATCGTTACCGTACGGATAAAACATATCCTGCCACTTAGCTTGTCATAATCTTGTTAGCCAGCGGTGATTTAAAAGTTACTGTTTGAGCATGTTTCGAAATCGGAAAGTCAACGGAGGCTAATTCGGTAATAAGCTTATTATAAATTCTAATCATCATTAATAAGTGCTGAATTTAAAGAATGTCTAAATCATTAAAACCAAACAATTACTAATAAAAAAATAAAATAGTAGGTAAGATCACAAAAAGTACAAAATAATCTGAGGATCACCTATGGTCTCGTAGTTAGCATAGATGAGAGTCCCAATTTGTATATGGGAAAATAACGCTGAATTCAAAACACTAGTTCGCATATCATCCTTATGAAATCGTTTATTGAATTTAAATAAAAATCATGTTTTTATTTAAATTCAATAAACGATTTTTATATACATATAAACCATATTAACAAACTTTGATATTAAAACTAATTCAATTAAATTAAAATCTTAAGCGTTATGCAATGGAAATAAATTACTTAGACTGAAAATAACAATTTGTTTTTTTCTCTTCACTTTTATAACATATGTTTTCAAACTTATTAAGAATATTACTTATCACTAAACAATTACCTGTTTATCTATCAAACAATTGTTATAAGTTAATTAAATTATTGGATACAATTAAGAACCAAATGTTTAAATTATTATATTTACATAATAATGAAAAAAATAAATAAAAGGAAAATAATCTTTCTTTTACAAAATATTTGGCTAATTCTTTATGATTAAAATAAATACTCTTCCACAAGACCATTCAACTATCCGGGCTTAAGTGATGTTAAATGAATATATGGTCACAAAATAATCTTAACAATACAAGTCCTTATTAACCAACGTTTCAACCCACATTGCAGGTCTTCTTCAGGACTTGTACTGTAGTTCAAATATATGTTCACCTTTATACTTGTGGATATTACTTAACAAGCCTTGAAGATCTGCAATAATGATAAATAGTTTATCATTGTTTAAATAATTATTTTTTATTTACCTCTTCTCGGACTATTTCTTCTCCATTTTTATTAATGATAAATTTGTGGAGAATTCAGTATGTTAATGCCTTCCATTTAAAACAAGCAAACCTTGAGTAAAGATTTTTTAACGCTTATTCTTCTCAATATAAAACATATGTTGTAAACGAATATATACACTTAAGCAGATCTTAAAATTACTTATATACCAGACCTTAATTGATCCCTTATCTCACATAATTTGAAGTATCAAATTGTAGTATTGTTCCCTTTATTAAGACTTCAATTTCTGGTTTATTTGCAGTTTAATGTTTTCATACGGTTAATTCGTATAGCGAATTCGTTAAAAATTAAGATCCCAATAACTAGAAAAATTATTAATATCATTTGTGTAATTTTCAATATAATTAAATTAAGAAAACACCATTCTCTCTCTACGTAATTGGAATGACGGTTGATAAAACATTAAACAAGGAAGTCGTCTTGTTAACCATTGATTGATATCTGTTAAAATATTTTTTTTGTCTATTATTAACTAATAAATTTTAAATTTTATGTTTTATTAATAAAGCAACCATGAAACTCATAATTTACCCCACTTTATCTCCAAACGAACGTTCACTACCAAGGACGTAAGACTACCTGATAATCCTTATCCGATTTAATACAAGTGTAATACATGGGAGAAATTACGCTTTACTCTCTTCTTGTCAGATTCTTGTAAAGCCCGTTGGTTAGTTATGTTCTATCTTGGCAATCATGTACTTGTAGAATGTATCGGGATCACGCTAACTGGTTCGATAAATATCCCATTTGCTTATGTTAATGCCCATTTAATTAGAGCGATCACGATTAGATTATAGATAAAGAATATTTTATAAAAATTTTGAGCATTAGTTTTGTGAAATTATTGGCTGAATGTTTTATTCAAAAGGAAAACTAATATTAGCTATAATTATATGTTTCTACCGTTGAAGAAAACAAAGATAAGCAATCTTTATTTAAATATTTTCGTTTAATAATAATTAATTTGCAATCAACCAATAATAAAAATATGTCCTTACTACTCATCCCACGGGTTACATCAAGCAAAGATGACTTTGACAATATTTTTTCTTGTGTGAACTGTGTAAATTATGTTATTGTTTACCTATTAAATAAATTATCTAATCTGTTAACTACTGCTTCGGACGGACCCTGTGGCATCTGCAGACGTTCTCGAGGCTCGTGGCTTCTATTAAGTTAAATAAGAGAGTGACAATTCAAATCCTGGTGATTGAACGTGATCTGAGACATGTTACCTCCAAACACAACCGTTCTCCTTGGAACAGTACAGTCTCTACCATGTACTAAGTCCATGATTTCTCATACAGCGAGTGGCACAGTTTTTTTCTTCAGAGTAAACTATATAAAAATGTGTTCTTCCATCTGCGAATGCCTTTGTCCTTACACCTGCCGTACTGCCTGCCCGTTTTCTCTTCGCGTGCAGCTGTAAAGTCTAATTATGGCTAAACAATAACACAAATTACAACTCCTTTTCCTGTGTCATTCGTGCCTTTCGAAGAATCCTTGTAATTTTTGGTGACCTCGAAGAGAAGTCCGAGGGGCATTATTCAGTGGTTTTGGCGCAGATGTTTCCACGTGCGAAACATCTTATGAAATATCGGATTCTTCTTTGCTTTGTTCGCAAGTACTTTTGTCTTATTATGCGAATGTGGAATAGCTTTAGCAAACTCTTAAGTACAAGAAGAAAAGTGGTTCCTGGAACTGCTCATCCCTTCCATGACTAATTCGTCCAAAACATTTCGACAATTACATGCGCCTAATCTCGTTATGATCCAAAATTGTAGTTCTGGGCTGGAATTACCCAAACCAAGACACAGGTCATGAATTAACTTCCAGGTAAGTAATGACATGTGTGATTCAAAAGAAAATTCAGGAGGAAGATTCACTAGTGCAGAATGAGAAATAGATTAAGAATGAACATGAATGACTTCAAAAACTGAAGTAAATATTTATTTCGTAGTTTATTTATATTACACTTAGGTACTCATTTTGAGAAGCAATAGAAACAATTTTACTTAGTAATTGCATCGTCACCGAATATACAATTGTTTTATTTTAAAAAATAATCACTCTCAATTTTTCTACTTTGTAATTCATGGGATAATAGTCTTTATTTTATAATTATTATGCCATAACTATTTTTGATTAAGGAACATTAATTACAATGATGATCTACAATTATTAGAAAAATCACAACAGTATATAACAAAAGAAATATATTTTTGAAATTGAAATCCTTTTGTTTCATTATTATTTATTTTTGTTTTATTCAAAATGAAATTGCAAAGAAACAATAACAGATATTTCAAAGTTAATCTCTTAATTTGTAGTTTTCAAAATCAACCTAAAACCTGTACCACTACAATCCATGAAAGTTCTTGAAATAAGTTCATGATAGAGTCTGTGGCACTGTCCCTAGACACCGGTTGTACAGGGAGGTGATAGAGATCTCGCTCAACGGCCAGGCTTTTCCCTAATTAAGGGTACCCAGTTTGTAGAGGCTAAATGAGCCCCAGTAGGGTCTCCTTATCCCACAGGCCCATCCGTTATCCGTAGTTTTTACTAGTTTTATGTGAAATTTAGAAAACGTATTCTGTTATTCCGTCGAATATTATAGAGTATATAGTTGGATTTTTTTGACCAACTATAGTTGAATTAAATTAATTACTAACTTTTGTTATTATTATTTTTTAATGGTGAGGACACAGAATGTTTGCTTTATTAAATTTTAAAATATCTTGGATGCTATGAATATCCATTTGTCCAATTAGTAATTTCAAATTTTTTTTATTTTTTTTTTTATCACAAACAAAACTTAAAATGACAGCTAAAGTTCATTGATAAATGCAGGGAAGTTTGTTTAACAAAATTATTCCCTATTTATAGAAGAGAAAAGAGGCACTAAATAATTATTTGATGAATTTCGGTAATGTCTCGAGATATGTCAGAGGCGTACTCCGTCAAAATGTCCATTACAATAAATTGATTACAGTTTGGCGTGTGGTTCAACCCGCTCAATACGCTATGCCTTGACGATTGCTTCACAATCAAAAGGCAGCTATAGAAATGTTACTTATAACAATATAACAGTTACTTGTAACATCAACGTCAAGTTATACTTATATTAAAGCATAAAGAGCTTCATGTCCAGAATGAAGAGGTTATAATTTGTCACTTTATTGTAACTAATTAAAACCTGGCTTCTTTATCGGTAGATATGAGTTATTAAAAATAAATAGTTACGAAATGTACTTAACAACTTACATATACTAACATAATTTTGTACTTTCGTTTTAAAAAATCATATTTTTATATAAAAAAAAATAAAGAAAAACAAAGAAATTCTTTCTCGAAATGGACATTCAAACATATCTTCAATAGATGGAGATTGCATGCTTTTAAAGAGAACTTAATTTAGATAAAAAGAGTTGAAACGGTTTTGTTCATTCATATTTTTGATAATTACTGGAAATAATAATTGTAATAAAAAATAGCTATAACTTCAACGGTGACTAAATATTCAAAGACGTTTGAGAAGAGTGATTTAACAGTAAAGTGCCATTTCTTCAGGCATCGTTTGTTAACTGTAAATTTTACCTACTGATCTAGCAACATTTTTTTTATTTTTACATCTCAATGACATTAATATGTTGTTTTTTTTATGGTAAAAATGGATTGAATTCGTATAAATGTGCCATACTAACTTCGGTACCACTTTATTTCTTCAAATCACTCATTATTGCTTAGAGTGCCGACAAAACTTAAATTGAAAATACTTTATAATACAGTAAATAATTAAATAAGTGCTGTACATTAAATTTAAATAAATTAAATGCTTAGCGAGCCCGAAGGCTCAATGCCGATACCACCAATCTCCGTTTACAAACCTCCGTCCACGAAGCACCACCCAAACCCAAACCCGCCCTCCTCACGCAATCCTCCCATCTACGCCTGGATCTACACCTCAGAAGCTTCCCAGTCGGTACAGCGCCTATTAACATCTTAGGAATTTATTCTTTCCTAAGAGCAGCAACTTTACAGGCCCATCTTGATCTTCGTGACGCTATTACCTGATTAATATTTACCGGATGCATGCGTCGCAATTCCGCGTTATGTAATCTCCTATATTCCCCGGCGGTCTCATCCTTTTTTGGACCAAATATTCTACGTAACACCTTATTTTCGAATACCTAAAGACACATTAAATTTAAATTAAATAAATAAGAGATCTTATATGAGTACCTATTTTATTTATAATGACTATTATCTTCTTATTTGTATATTTTTAATTTATTAAAGTAACACAAAGTATAAAATATATCTAAATAGAAATCTGAATGTAGAATTTTTTTTAACTTTCCTTCATACCAAATTATACCAATTTACCATAAAGAACAACCCTGTGATAGTCTTATATGCATCCATAATATTAAAAACGCAATGCCTCTAATAATAATATAATTAAATTGACAAAATAAGTTTTCGAATTAATAACATGGTACAGTTAAACTTTTTATTTTAAAATCCGTTACACATAATGTGTACCACGTTATTAACTATAAAACTTATTTTGTCAACTTAATTGTACTATTATTACAGGCATTTCATCAGACCTCGGGAAGTATCCAACACTTCTTCTTGTTCTTCCAGTGCTTCTTCGTTCGTTCACTTAAAGTCCTCTTCCTTCCTTTAGTCATCTTGGTCTTTGAGCTGTCGATGTTGTCTTAAATTAAATATTAATAGTTAATAATTAATAATAATAATCATAAATATATTATATTGCCATGGTTCCGGAACAACTCTACCTTCCGCCACCAGATCGCTCTGCCTTCGCCTGGAGTCCTTCCAACCTTCCGTGGAACTGTGCCACCTGAGTCGGAATGATTGTCCCATTCTTATTCTCTATCCCTCTTTTATATTTTATATAAAAGATTTTTTTATTGGGTAATGTCGAATCAATAATCATAATGATCATGGAATCAAAACTGTTCCTATTTTAAACTCTCATTAATATGGATGGCTTAAACGATCATGATGTTAAACATTAATGTTTTCTACAAGCAAGTATTCTTTATTAAAAAAAAAAAAACCCTTCATATAATAAAAATTTAATTTTTCATTTTAAGCTCTGATTTCACTCCTAAACATTCGAATTCATAATTTTAAACGAAAACCTTTACATTTTCTTTATTTTTCGTTATAATTGATGCATATATTTTTTTTTATCTATATCCGTCAATTTAAAAAATTAATAAAAATTCGTCAATTTAATAGTAATAAAAATATAAGCTTATAAATATTTACAATATTGCTTTATTACTGATAAACAACTCACAATAATCAATCAGAAATTAATTCGTAAATGCCATGTTATATTTATTAATTCAGTTATTTATTATTTTTATTAAAATTTAGATTTTGTCTATTAAACAGAAATCCTGGAGAGCCTTTTTTTATATATTAATTTTTATACAATATTTGTGGTTTTAATACTGGTATTATTATTTAAATGTTGTTTTTTTTACTTGGCTTAATATACTTAAGGTTAGCAATATTGCGGAACCTAAATAATTAGTATCTGAAAATAAATTTTATTTTATCATCTCCTTGGACAACTGTTGTGCAAGAAACATTACAGTCCCTACCACGTACTGAACCTAAGACCCTTCATGAGTTGTATTGGTACAGGTTATTATTTATTTTATTTTTTCTTGGAGTGAAGATAGTTTCTCTATTAGATGAGCTTCTGTTTGTAATGTTGATGAGTGATTTGTTGCCCTTTATCTTCCTTGGTGTAACATTCTTTTAGTATATGTCCTCATGATGTGAATATTGGAGGGACGTTGACTGTTTAGTTTTTTTTCTAGATTTTTAGAGACTTTAGGCTTTTGTTTTTGGAGTTTTTGTGTTACTTTTATAAATAACACATGAAGGTTGTAATAGAGTGGTACATTTTTTATTTTTTTTATTGATGCGTAATATATTTTATTTCACAATTATCTCAGTATGTCGAGAATCTGTAACAGGATGTATGATGAAATAAGCGGTAGTTTAATTTCCACTGGCATTATAAATATTGTGAGCGTTAGGAAATTCCCGATGTCCTAGCTTCGATGATTGATGCCTTGATGCCAAACATGACGTCTCGCTCATCAAATAATATCAAAGGATTGATTGCAGGCTAAAATGGATTAAATGATAATACCATTCCATCAATATTCTTTATGATATCTCTGCCCGTTGTACTCGCTCACGTGTACCAATAGATCCCGATAAATATATATTATTTATATGATCGCTGCACACTCGGGGTACAAACAAATATAGGAAAATCTGAACGATATTCCATGTTTGAGTTCTTATGATTCGTGTTTGGGAAATTATTCATAATTGTATCTGCTCTTAAAATGATTCCGTTGTCAGGGTGGAAATGAACAGATTTTTCGCTTACTGGATAATTGTCTATGTATTGAACATTAATTTAAATTGTCATCCATTTATTAATAGTAATTAATATTCTCTAATAATAGAAATATATAATAATTTAACCACAAAATGAAATTATTATGTTTTTTAAATAAATGAATTTCTGCTCCAAAAATGTAAAAAAATACACATTGCTTTTTTTTTTAAACTCCATTTATTCAAACCCAATTTATTCCCAATCAAACCCACTCGTTTCAAATCTCTTCAATTCCTGATAATCCTCCGAGGCATCTGAAAAGAAGATGGCCTCAAGACCTTATTTGAATTTAATATTTGAGTACTAACAATGGGCAGTATATCTACTTGTCTTTATCTGTGCTACAATGTTTCATTCCTGTCACTTACTTGTTGTATTGTTATAATACAGGTGTAAATTTCATTGAATAAAGTAATAAAAATTTATTTTATGAAATAAATTGGTTATTATGGACATAGCGTTGATATTATGTAAGATACCTTATTATTTACCACAAGCCGTCACAATAAATACTTATTTAATTCCCTAATTATTGTTTATCATTAAGCCCCTAAATGATGTACAATATCCTTTTCTATTGAGAAAAATATACTGATTAAAATGACTGATTATACTCATCATGTTGTGAAATCATTAACGCTGGTATAGTAAATATCACTATCACTATTGTTAAAATTACAGTGCTATAAAAAATAAAATAACACTTTGCCACATCGTTAAACCTTGACCGGGGAATTTATTTTCTAAGCGTGGATAACAAAAAAAACAAAAACTAAAAATATCTTTTAGAAATGAAGATTCATTCAGATACATCATGAAATGACAGTAGGAAAACACACGCCGTCAATCACCGCTCAAAAATTTCTTAATAAATACTAATCCCTGATAAGTGCTTTCTTAGGGATTATGAGGCGAATAAGGTTCGCGGGTTTATCTGCTTCGAGTGTTTAGTACGGGCTTAAATAGTGACTGAGATGAATTACATTGAGTGATAGTGATTTTTTTCCACTCAAAATAAAGAGTTGCGTCACATGACATATCAATCTGACTAGGAAGTGAGCATGTGCTTAAGTAGGAATAGTTGATGCGACCATTTTCAGATATAATATGTAAATATATTATTTGTTTATTCTATTAACGTCACCATATGCTACTTTGGCTAATCGGACGATGCTACAGGGGAATCCTAAATGTTTCCAATCCCGGTATAATTGGAGTTGAGATCTTTAACGAGTACATGACAGAGGCTTGAGTCCCTCGTCTTACGTCCCTTCCGAAGGACGGTATAACCAAGGCCATTTTACTCCTTTTTAAAGTATCCTCTAGGGTCTATGGCAACTAGAAAAAACAAAATTCAAAAGGAAATAAAGGCGCGATTTTAAGACTGGAAATATTAGCTTGTTTTTATTCTGCCTCGACATTACTAAGCTCTTTTGTCCCGAAATTTAAAATCAGAATATATACACATTATACATCCAACTCTCTATAAATATACTCTTCTTCACGGATGTGAAACTTGGCCGCTAACACCGAAGGACGAACAACGTCTTAAGGTGTTCGAAAATAAGGTGTTGAATATTCGGTCCAAAAAAGAATGAGACTTCTGGGGAATATAGTAAATATTAATATTATTTATCTGGTAAATATTATTCGTGATAGCGTCACGAAGATTAAGATGGGCTTAGTTACGATCGAATTCCAAATAATGAATTTGGGTTTGGGTAATGGTCCGTAGTTTGAAAGCAAAGATTGGTGTTATCGGCATCGAGCTTTCCGGTACGCTAAGCCTTTTTATTATGAATATTATTTAAAATATCCTAGGCCCACCTGCAGGGCTAAGATCCCGCGAACTTGGGCATAGTAGGTTGTTATGTAGGTCACCATTATGTTTAGCCTGTTGTATATAAAAATTTATCTAAACACCTTCTTTAATTATCATTCTGGAATAAATCAGCGGGTTTTTTTGATTCCTCAAGTGGCGCCACTAGACACTACCGATGTTCGAATCCACCCTTCCACCGAAAAAAACGTTCTTGACGATGTGACTGCCCGAGTTGAGGTGGACAAAGCCTGTTGCGTAACCCGAGCCCACACCTAATTAGAATTAATCGATCCCAGTCGATAATTTAACATCGATAGGGGACAGAAGATAAAAACGAGACAGGCAGGACGCCATCCATCAACCCAGGACATTGTAAATAAATCGGAGGGAGCCATCATTCAATCCGTATGGAGAACATTTCTGCTGGGGCATTCGGTCCGTGCCAATTAGAGCGCCCACGAGCGTCGGCTTTGTACCTTCTGTCACTCGACAGCTTGGCCCCTCTTTTAGGGACGGAGTCATGGAGGTGTGTAGTAGTGCTGAAAAAATATAATGAAGTGGCTAGGTATCCACACTCTTTGAACAGAGGCATGTTCTTTGTTTTTATCTTCTTACAGACTGAATACTCTACGCAAAAACCTTATTTTAGTCCCCATAAGACGTTGTTCGTCCTTAACGGGCCACGCAAAGAACAGTTTAAGACTATAGGAGAAAAACGTGGCGAATCTATTTTTCTAAAGGTTATAATAATATTGATGAGGCTTAGAGAACCCAAAGGCTCGCTAGAGATGCCACCAATCTCTGCTTACAAACTTCCGCCTGCTAACCACCACCAAAACCCAAATCCGCCAGATCTCGGTCTTTTTCTTAGGTGCTTTTGAGAGGGCACAACGCTTATTAACTTTTTAAGAGCCCAAAAACTTTTCATGCCCAGCTTAATCTTCGTGACAGTGTCACTTCAATAATGGTTACCGACTATAGGGTATGCATTTTCGCCTTGTTTAATCTCCTAAATTATCCAGTGGACTCATCCTTTTTTGGACTAAAAACTCCACGCAACACCTTATTTTCGAATACTGTAAGACGTTGTTTGTCCTTCAGAGTTAGCGGCCACGTGTCACATCCGTTGTCACATAAGAGTTGGAATTATGATATTTTTATAAATTTCGATTTTTAGATTTTGGGATAAAATATGAAAGCTTAGTAATGTCGAGATCGAGAATTTACTGACTTTATTTCCTCTTGAATTTCGTTTTTTTTTTTCTAATTATCATAGACCTTAAGTACTTCTCGACATTTTCAAACTTATTCTTCCTAAAACAATATCCCAAAAAAAGTGGCATAAGTTCATTTTTGATTCGCGATATCTAATGGTTTTCAATCGAACTACCTTAAAAATATGGCCAATAGGCATGTGCCATTAGCAAAGAATGGCATACTAAACTCTATATACAGTTATGAAATAATAATCTTTAAAAACATTTAAAATAATAAACGATTTATTAAAGTTGTTAAATATAAATGGACTATATCACTTTGAAACATTACAGGGTTCTTTTGAAAAATTCACAAACCTAAAAAATATGGACTCTTGTAAACGTTTCTGTTAAGTTCTTTTGATGATGGACTGTAACAGCTTTAGCAACGAAATATAAATAATTTTCAGGAATCATTGTATGAATCAGTGCATTAAAACATTAAAGTAAAAATATCGGAAAGTAATGGTAACGCCGAAAAATCGGAGAATTCTCTTCCACGGTTGAATAAAAAATGTATTCACTCTAACGAGATACGTGTCAAACTTCTCAGGGAAAGGTAACGAGAAAGTAGAGGGACAAAAAGAATAAGAAGCAAGGAGCTGTTTGAAGTTGGTCTTTAATCTTTCCTAAAAGCCCGCCTTTTTGTTTTCCCGCGCTCTAAAGGGTCCGGTATGCTCAAAGAGTTGAGGCCTCAACATCACTTTAAGAATTACTCCTAATTTATTTTTCACAGTTTGGTTAATTGTCGAGATTCAAGAACCAAAAGCTTCTCACGCAGTCGATCCTATTTTCTCGTAAGTTACTTTCGTTTACAAGTATTAATCGCGTATTCATAGCCCATCAATTATTCTCAGATACCTAAATCGACCATATCAGTATTCAGTCAATATATTAAGATAGGTATCCATATACATACAGTCAGGATATTCCAGGAAATAGTTCACGAACAGTTGACCTTAGCATTTTTTAAAGGGAGTAATAATTCCTTCGTTGTGCCATCCTCCGAAAGGGACGTAAAATGGGGTCTTGAGTCAGATCTGTGTCAAATCCCTTAGTTTATCGGTTCATGATCTCTAGTCTGATTATACTAAGATAGACAAAGTGTTGGACTCCCACTTGAGCATCGTACGTTAAGCCATAACAGCATAATTGAAGCTATATAAATAAATACACAAACAATAAACTATTTTCATCGACTTATATTCTAAATATATTATATACATTAGATAATCACAATTTTCGTCCGGGTAATCTAATTGTTGAGATAACCTAAAATAAAATATTGTTTAGAATTATAAATATAGTTTTTAACGTTACAACTTAACGCCTTTTTCATCTTTTACTTCCACTAGAAATTACTCCTCCTACTGTAATATAGAATTAAGTAATAAATACATCAATTTTTTAAAATTTATTACAGTAGTATAGAATTGACTTTATTAAATACCTCAGTTCCTTATTATTTATTACTTTAGCATAAAACTAACATTATTAAATATCTGAAATCTTTGTTCTTTATTACTTTAGTATAAAACTAACATTATTAAATATCTGAATTCTTTGTTCTTTATTACTTTAGTATATAATTAACATAATTAAATATCTGAACTCTTTATTGTTTATTACTTTAGTATATAATTAACATAATTAAATATCTTATTAATTTAGTATATAATTATTAAATACCTTCATTCTTTATTATTTATTAGATGAGTATAGACTTAACAGCATTAAATATCAATGTTAAGACCGCGGAAAAAATTCCAACTAAAAGTCCTTAAGTCTCTAAACAAAAATAGAAATTGAAATTATCTGTCCAATATATCCTCAGGGTAAATAGAGAAAAACAAAACTTGAATAATGCACCCAAGAAGCATTCCAACACCTCCAAGGCTCAAATGCAACTCTCTTTTTAATTTTAAATATTAATATCATTAAATATGTAATGAATTAAGTATAGATTTAACCTTTTAAATAACTCAATTCTTTGTTATTTATTTTTTTTAGTATAGTATTAACATTATTAAATACCTGAGTTCCTTATTATTTTAATGTAGTGTTAACATTATCAAATACCGTTGATACAGAGGAAGGGAGAGGCAGAGGGGTTTGATTGAATACCTGGGCGGCCACCCCTGGCGTTCACTACAATGAAATGCTCTCAGCCCTTCAGTGTCCTCAATGTCTTAGGCATTTCAGTTTATCTCTGGTCCGAGGATCCGTCTTCTTTAACGTCCCGTCGCCATCTTACAAATTATATTCAGATGTATGGAGTCTTCTTCCTGCCCGTCCCATTTGCATTGCTAATCAGGGGAGCAGTGTCCGCTACGTGCACGTTGTCTCTTTACTATTGGTCAAACGGTTTTTTTAGAAGTATTTTCTTTTATGCTTCTTTCGTTTTACCTATTATGATTCTAGTATATACACACTTCGATATGATGCAATTTTTGGTAATTTATTTTACTTGTAAAAATTTCGAAGTAATTAAGTTGTGGAATGAATAGTCTATTAAGAAATAATATGTACTATCTTAGTATGTATTCTATAGGATTAATTATAACTAATTAAATTAATTAATTATAAAATATTTATATATTTTTGATATAACTAATAACAACCATTAAGTAAATATAGTTGTTAAAAGATTAAGTAAAACACGTAATTTAAATATCTACTACACAAATTAATAAGTCGAATATTCTTGTATTTAGGGATTCGAAATCGGTTTATTTTCGTACCGAATATGAGGCTAAGTCAGGCATTGGCTTGAAATGGAGTTATTGCTTATGTAACAACTTCATTTCAAGTCAGCGATTCCGCTTTCCTCAATAACAGTTAACTCTCTCTCCCTGGACACAATTCAACTTAACCACTTACTAACAGGGGCTGCAGATATCATTCTTAAACATGTATTTTGTCACTGTTTATACATGTAGCTGGTGCGTTACCGTTACTGACTCATTTTCATAAATAGTTGTAGATAGGCGGTTTTGTTTCGACATCGACAATTATATATTTAAATATAATAATTCAAAATGATAATTAACTTTGTTCGATTCAACATTCAACGATTTAAATCATTCTTATTTAACACATATATGTTCAGGTAATATGTTTCAATTTTAAGAGTTTACAGATTTTTAAAGTTTTAAAGTTCATTAAATTCATTAAACTATTATATTAAATGGGTAAGAAAATGATATGGGAGGACTTCAAAGATTTAATTCTTTAAGTAATGATAAAATATTTACTATAAACCGACGCTTCGAAACACATTGCAGGTCATTTGTATTACATTTAACACATACTGGTAATTATGTAATTTAATTAAGTATTATTTATGCATCCCTAACTTTTGTAGCTTGGAAATAAGCAAAAGTGATATGGGATCATTCTATGAATTATGGTATAGATTTTTCATTGCGCCCAATTACTACCAAAAGTTTTTGATTCCGTAAAATATATCTCTCTAAATTTACAACTTCCCTGTTTCCAGCATTTTAATCCAGATGTGGAAAATGTGCATTGGAGTACGTTTGATTTTCATATGTGCTATATGATTTTAATTTTTATTATGTTTTGTCACTAAACAAGAAATAAGAAAAACAAATACTTTCGACCTCTTACTTATTTCGTACTAATGAAGTATTCCAATCATCTATCTATCTATGAAGAGAGAGTGGGAGAGAGAGAGAGATAGAGAGAGGGAGTTTAAGAAAGGCTATCGCTAAAATAACCGAAGACGATTGTAATGAATGGATTTAAGTCAATGAAATAAGTGTAAATGCCAAATAAAATCTAGATTTTCTAAAAATTTGAATCAACTTCTTAAATCAAGCTGGTTTGAGGCTTAGAACCGTCTCCCACAGGGACGACATCACACTGACTGACAGTTGAGGCTAACCCCGATCGACAGCAAAGACCCGCCAAAGTATCCGGATTAGTTCTTCGGCATTTTTTACTCCGCCGAAAAGTCTCCTACATTCGGTTGATGTGGAGTGACGCGGTTTCAGCCTGAGGAGGCCGCCTCTTCCCATCCGGATTATCTCAGGAGGTTTTTGTCAAGTGGTCACCCGATACCTCCCTCACGGCCCAGCGCTCTCGCGTCCGGCTTCTTTTCATAATTGATTCAACTGCTCCCTGTCACATTTCCGATTGCCCAACTCTTCTTCCCAGAGGATATTGTTGCTATTCTATAGTAGGATCCGTTAGGCCTTTGTCCCATACCTCTCATAGGATTTAAATCAAATTTCATACAAACTAATGATTATTCTTATAGAAAAAGTTTAATATAGTGTATCATGCGAGCCAAATTTAGAAATCGCATACTTTAGGTACATCAGGCACATACAATATATAAAAAAAAAACTGTACCACTACAACCTGTGTCCTAGATCACGCTCAACCATCAGATTTTCCCCTTATTTTGGGTACCGACTTTATAAAGACTGGGTGAGCCCCAGGAGGATCCTAGATCCCTTATGATCCATCCCCGGCTGTTAACAGACTAAATAAAGGATTGCCTGTAACGGGATTCGAACCAGGATTTTCGGCATGTCAACTCAGTGCTCTACTACTGAGCCATTCTGCTCACATACATACAACATATAATTACAAAATTTTAAAGGAAAAGTTATCTAGCAAAACAATTTTATAAGATCAAAACATTATTATTCAAAATATTTACTCTCATTAAATTTTTCTGAACATCGGTCAAATTTCCAATAGCAGATTGAAAAATTGATGGCCTTGTGACGAAAGAAAGTTTGAAAATGATTCTCTGACTTCAGTATCATTTTAAAAAAATTTACCCTTTAAAACAGTTGTCCAAATCTCTGAACACATGGAAATCTGTTGTTGGGTTAGTCTGGCAAATAAGGTGGTCAAAGAGGACTTCGTTACCAAGCTCGTTTAGTTTCTTCAGTTTGTCAAGAGGCATGAGGTCTGGATTTGTCGTGTAAGAATATAGGTCACTTCCATTTAACCAATGCAGGTTGTTTATTTTATATGTTTTCATTGGATAATGTCAATACCCCTGCAGTACAGTGCGAATGTGATGGTTTCAACCCTGGGTAGAAAGGCTGAATTGAATTACTTATGCATTAATCTTTTTCATCAGCTGAAAATTTCTTGAACCAACGGAGAATAGTCTGTTCGGTACAGCAACCTCCCCCGAACGCGGTGGTAATGTTTCTTGCAGCTAAGGGTGCCGAGTGTCCAAGTTTAAGTCCACCAAACAAATACACGGAATTTACATGATCATGCCGTGAAACCATCCAATATCTCTCCCAGTAGAGTTGTAGACAATTAATTAGGACAGTTAAAGTTTCAGAAAAAAACAACAACGATTAAACTAATAATATTACTTGATAAACCTAATGTCCATTTTTGTTATGAATAATTAGATTTAAACATTTCAAAGGTTATCATGTATTTACCATTTCTGTAAAATAAATGTTTCATACATAAATGGGTAGCAATCAGCTACGAGAACATGTCATATTTAAACAGAAGCGATGCTGACATTTGAAAGGTTTGAAATGAAGTGGCAGCCTATTAACCTGCCAATCATACAGCTAGCTATAATGCAGGTAATTGAGTGACATTAATATATCAACAACTGGGGAACGGTTCCAGTGGCCAAATCAGATGAATTATATTTAACCGAAATAGACTTTCCAACTGTATATCAGTCATTTCATTTGGATGAAATGTATAATTAATAAATTAAATCTATATATATATATATATATATATATATATACACACATACATACTTATATAAAGAAGTGTTTTTAATATATTCAAATAAATAGATAGATAGCAATTTTTACATCAAAAAGGTGGAAATATATATATGAAATTGGACCATTAACATTTTGTGTTTTATGATAATATGGCTGTTACTAGGTAAAATACACAAAACGAAAATTTTATATTGAGGTTTCTAAGAAATTTATTCGTTATAGAAAATAAGATTGAGCTATAAGTTGGACATACATTTTAAACATGGACATTACATGGACTTTTTGTACATTTTAAAGATACCTCAGGGAGAATTTTCCCCTTTTGCTTTAAAGATCATAACATTTACATATTAATAAACATTTGCATTAAAACTGCGTGTTGTGCATTTATTTTCAGTTCTTTTATTTAATTCTATAATTCTATCTTACCGGACCTTAATACATTTTTTTTATCAAAACATCCATTTTTATACTTAATATAACAACTACTAAAGGGAAGACTATACATGGAAGATATGATTAATTTGATAATATAATAAGATACTGTAATAATTATAAATATTGAAAATTTTTACTTTAAATAATTATTTAAACTTATTTTATTTATGCCAACGTTTCAGCTTAATTTTAAGGGAAAAGGGTGTAGAGCCAAACAGTATAATAATTACAATTTGGTTAATAAAGAAATTTTATTTATAGTTAAATTGGTAATAAATTAGAAATAGTTAAAGACAAGTAATTATCAGGTTTACAGAAAAAAATGTTGCATACATGAATATCGTCGATAATAATTATCATTTGTGCATAAAAATGGCGATGAACACAGGATAGGGTTATTTAAGCTACAGGATGGGCACTCGCTTAATGAGGGCCGCTTCGTGAACTGTCACTGTGGATCAACCCTGACATATTCCATTAGATCATTGAATCATAAATAATACAGTCACATTTCACTTTAATCATATATTATATATATATATCACTGATCAATTTGACGTAGTATGTTCTCACAACTAAGCATTTCATACCATCAAATCGATAATTGACGTTTTGTTATTTTTATTTTAGGTAAGTGGAATAATTATTTAGGCTGTGTTATCTTCATTTGCGTGAGTAGATATATTTTTTATTTATTTATTGTTATAAGATGATGCTCATTTTAAAGTGTATTATTAGTGCACAATTATTGGTTTCTGTAAAACATTAAGTATAGGCTTATGTATTTTCATAAAATACATTATTTATTTTTTGTCTATTTTAATTTCTTAAAATAACGTTCCCCTGTTATTTTCTCATAATAATGTCTACTTGATATTTTTCAAAATAATGTTCCTTTTCTATGTTTAAACCTACTTTAAAAATTGCAATGTAGGTTAATTAAATAACTAATATATATATTTTATTAAATGGATAACGTTTATTTTGAACAGAATACCAAGCGATGTTTCCATTTACCTATAAATAGTAAATTTACTTTGTAATATCAAATATTGTTGTTTAAGAAGCTACTATAATTCAATTGTTAATTAATTTAATCAGCAGTTCTGGATAATATTTTAATCTATTTATGCTTTTTTTTTTCTTGCTTAATCCTTTGGTGAATCATAAACAATCATTCGATGGTAAGCAATCATAAACCTTGAATAAGAAGAATAGCAACCTACATAATGTTTATAATATATTGGTAATAACGCAATATTAAAGTTTTATGTATTAATTTGAATAAAAATGTTTTTCAATGTTGTCTTATTGCTATAAAGTGGCTGAATTCTCTCGAAACAAAATACACGTATAGAAGATCTACCTTTTCAACGAAATGAGATGACTGCCCCACTAATAAAAGAAATTGGGAAAAGGGGTCATAATGCACTAAAAATAAAGAAATTCGGTGCTAAAAAATATGATAATGTTTCTGTTTAAAGTGTTTTTCACAATTATGATTCTCTGTCTCATAAAAAAGAAGTTCTAGTCATTTCATTAATTTATGTAAACCATGTTTAATCACAACTGTATAAAAGTATTGACTCCCCTTTTGATTCGCACTTTCTTTATGTCATCATTTTGTGTATTTATTGTATCAATTAATTTTTTTTCCATTTAATTAATGTGTTATTGGTATATCCCAAATTGTATGTAGGTTAATCTCATGTGTATAAGGAGACGTATTTAAGAATAAAAATAATTTTTGAAAATAATAATCACTAGTTTGTTATGTGGAGTTTCTTTTAAAGATGGTTGTATTCAATTTTATTAAGTTTTTAGCAAGCTTGTTAAATGTATGAAAATATCAAAGGAGAAGATTTTTTTAAATTAGTTTTTCTTGTATTTATTGCCTACCATTTCTTTAGTTGATTGCTTTCGCGACGTATTTCATGAATACATTTCTTCGATCCACATTGCAAAAGGTCTCTACAATGTCCCTATGCTAATTTTCTGTGATGTGACAATTCAGTATGAACTAGACTACTCATGTTAGCAGTTTGGATGCTGAAGACAACTGCAGTTCCCGATGGTGAGAACTGGACTTGACGCACCGCAGACGCATGCACAAGCAGAACGAGAACCCTTCCACCGAGTCACTTCTACCCAAGTTCCTGGAACAGAAGCGGTGAGTGACCTGCTATCGGCAGACTGCACGGCTCAGCGATAGCGATCTGTGAAAGGACACGGAGACATGAGGGCGGATTTCCACACAAGCGGTGGAGCAACCCCCGAGATGAAAGACATGGAGGATTTATGTGTACCATGGTCCCGCGGAGAGAGGAACGAGGGGTGCTGATAGCGGACCTGTTGTAACCAAAGCCTGGGATGGCTCAGCAACTTTCAATTTTAGGTAGCTGAGAGGGAGTGAACGTGGGATTTCCTAGAGCTTCCTATTTTTTTTTTCTTTGGATTGAAAACTCCGGAGGTTTCTTCGGTCTTCATCAATATGATATTAGTTGCCATAACTTGTTAATTTGTATGGGCGTGCTCTCAAAAAAGAAATGTTTATTTATTTAACTTTACTGTTTATTGTACAATAGCTAATCGGACTATACTGGCGTGGGATAAATTGATCCTATCCAGAATAATTAGGATAGGGATTTTTGACGAGTTCGTGATCAGGTCAGGACCGCCATTTTATGTTCCTGCGAAGGATGCCATCCTTATGCCTAACTAAGGATTTTTACTCCCCCTAAAACTTCTTAGGCTACCTACCGGGCTGCGGGCCAAACAAATATTTAAGAGAAGGCAACATAGCTTTTTTGCCTTTAAATCTCCAAAAAATATATAATAATCAATAACCTTACAAACAAACAATTTCGATGATAATTTTTGAGCGTTCATATTTATTTATTCGCTTACTGCTAAGTAAACTATTCCTAGCCACCCAAAGGTTTTGTGGTGAAGTGGTTCACTTGAGAGAAAGGAATATAGGTTTTCGTGTGCATATTGATACCAAGCTGCCATAATCCTTGGATCT
Organism: Arma custos; assembly: GCA_037127475.1. Lineage (NCBI taxonomy): Eukaryota > Metazoa > Arthropoda > Insecta > Hemiptera > Pentatomidae > Arma > Arma custos. Next base: position 64,358,803 of record CM073763.1, read on the forward strand.
AGATGAATTTATCGGTATCCTTGAACCCGTGTAAAAGTCGTTGGGAAGGACCCCGGTGAATCAGCCCCAATAGGACTGCTTATAATGTGATGGCGTTGGAAACTTTGGTTCGCAGCAAGGTGAATTTGTTTGCTGGTGTTATAAGTAAACTACACACGGTCAAATATTTCATGTTCTATAATAGCAACCGAAAAAACAAATATATATATATATATATATATATATATATATATATATATATATTGTACTAGGTAATAATCATAACAATAATAGTTACATTTTTTATTTAACGATAATGTACATTGCCGCTCGGGAAGGTAGTGTACAGTCGTGATCGGCTAACAAAGGACTCGGAAGTGAGAACCAGTTCGGAACAGTCTGGATAACACTTTCCTTCGTTGGTAATTATTGCAGCTCATTGTATTTTTGCTGGGACTATACCGGTTTGGGCCCGCGTGTTGTTGCAAAAGATCGCCTTACAAGTGCATTCTGTTCAAGAAGTGTATTAGCTCTCCTTGTTCAGTGAATTTTTTTCTTCGATGGTAATCTATCTTTTTAAACATGATGTTTAATTTTTTTCCCATTGAATTTATTTTTGATTTTTAATTGACATAATTTTTTACTGGTTGATATTTAAGTTATTATTAGATCTTTATAGCCAATATCAGCAGTTTGAACAGGTTTGCTTCCTATGTCATCTATGAAAGTTATAAAATAAATGATGGAGGAAGCATAAAAATAAATAAAAGTCAAGTTTAAAATGTTTGTCAAAAACATTTTAAAAAACCTAAAGTTTCAGATACTATTCTGATACATGAACTATTAAGTAATATTTTATTTATTATATAAGTGGTCTAGAACAAATCACCTCCTCGCACAATCGTTAAACAAGAAACAGTACATGATTCAGAGGAGAATAGTTGACTGGAAGATCTAACGTGGGATATAGATAGTCTGGGGGTGCAGTAAAAAAACGGCACTAAATAAGACAAATTATTTATTGTAAGTGCCGACGTTTCGACCACTGAAGGCCATCTTCAGAGCTGATAGAAATACTATCGTATACTATAGAAGCTCTGCCTTATATCAACCCTGAAGATGGCCTACAACGTAGGTCGAAACGTCGGCACTTACAATAAATAAGTTTGCCTTATTTAGTGTTTTTTTTTTTACTGCACCGCAGACTATCTATATCCCACAAGAAACAGTACAGTCTCTACGATGTACTGACCCATGACTCTTCATCCTTACATCCTCTTTAATGTTTGAAATTATTTAGATTAATTAAAATTGTGTTTTTATTTTAAATTAACATGGTCATATTATTTTATATTTTTGAAATACATATTGTTACGGGCGCCGGCAGGAAGACGGAAGCAAGGGGATTAGCGGCTTAAATCCGTCGGCGGGAGAAGTTAAAATAGGATTAGGCCTGTTCTAGATCGTCTTCTTTTGTCGGAAAAGGATTAAGAAGATTCCAGAATTTTCTGGCCCCTCCGTGTTCTAGAATGTTCGGCCTTGCCTCTTTAAATACTTCCCTCAACTCGAGGCAGTCAGTCTTAGCCTGAGAGTAGACCACGCAAGATCTGTGATAAGTGAGTGTCAGTGTGATAAACTAGTCAGTGTTGAACCGGCCCGTGTAATAAGTGTATCAGTGAACTGTAACAGTCTCGCGAGTGTAATAAACTGTTTCCGTTTGTTACTGTGTGTCAGTTTGTGATACTTGGAGAACTTACGGTCGGTGGACTAGTGAACTGTAAGTGTTAACTATTAGTTATAAATTGTAGTGTAATTTTATAATATTCATAGAAACTATTGTAACTAGTTAAGATATCTAGAATTAGTAATATCTTATATTATTGTAATAATTAAATAGGAGTTAGGCCTAGATTATAATCTTTAGAATATTGTCATTATATATTTATATTAGTTTAATAATTGAATTGTTAATAGTTTAATTGTATCCTTTTTATCATTTTGTTAATAAATATTAGTATCTTTAATTAAGGAATTGTTTAATTCATTTTAATACCCAGTAGCCCGTAACAATATAGTTTTTTAAAAAAATGATCAATCAAATATAGGCTGTTTTAACCATTTTTCAAGTTTAAGAAAAAATTGAAATTGTTCTTAAACCTGATTCTAGCTATTACTAGAAGCTTTACCAGTCAAACACGTATTTTGTTTATCGTACTCTATTGAAATTCCAAGCAATAACCATTTGAAACTACAAACATTCCAGATAAATGTTTGCAGATAAATGTGAAAATTAGTTAACATTTGCAATCGCACTGTGAGGCCAGGTTGTGGTAAATGTCAGTACTGTTAATGCAATGCATATGAAATGTAACTAGGAGCATAATCACGGAATAAATCTGCTTTTGACATCTGATATTGAGAGATTGATTTGTAGAAGAATTATAATCTTGCCAGAGGCTACACTATACATATTGAACAATATCTTGGTCGATATTTAAATGTATCGATATATTCATGATTGGGCTAGTCAGACATTTACGGGAGACGTCGATTTTAAAATAACCATTGAAGGTATGGTCTGATATTTTCTAACCAGGGAACAACTTTATTTTATTTTTCATTCCTGTCATATTTTCGAATCGTAAACAACTGCTGTAAATTATAATAGCTAAAACATAATAGGATTCATTTACCAAGGGCGTCGAAGCAGCCATAAGTCTATTTGATTGCTCGGAACAGACGTTTGACCAATTATCATAAGAGGTCAAATATACTTGGTTTTTTTATTTTCGCTAAACATATAATTATCTGTAAGTAAATTATACTTGTTTGTTGCCGTCTTGATAATAGTTATGTATGAAATTATATATTCAGACTGTATATGAAATCAAGTTTGCACAGTTTATGTCATCTATATCTATGTCAATGCCTTTCATTTAGAGAATACAACGATTTCGCTTCCTTATGTATTAACGAACTCTTAGAAGAATTTATCTGTATTAAGTAACTCAGTTTGGACAAATTTCGACTTAACTATTGATTCATGCTGATAATGCATGTGTATTATCAGTCAACACCAATCCAGTTGTTGCATCCCAACACCTCCAATCGCATATCACTGATCTTGAAGAATCGTGCCAAAAATGGAAAATTAAAATAAATTCTCAAAAATCGCATCAAATCACTTTTACCTTACGTCGTAAGCCAATGACTTCCTGTCATTCAGTATCCTTTAATAATATCCCACAAGTGCCTGTAGAACAGATCCGATGCTTAGGGTTGCATCTCGACAAACGATTAACCTGGAATCCTGATACAAGACTGAAAAGACAAGAAACCGCTCGACGTTTTAGGCTACTTCAACACTTACTAGACAAAAACTCTAAGCTTCCAATTATCTACAAAAGACTCATCTTCATGACCATCATACGACCTATTTGAGCTTACGGAGTAGAGCTTTGGGGCTCCACTAAGCCATCGAATTCCTCTCTTATCCAAACCCTACAATCCAAAATCCTTCGTAAAATCCTCTGTGCTCCTTATTTTGCTAAGAATAAAGTCATCCATAACGACCTTAATGTCCCTTTTGTTGCTGATTTGGCTCGAACCCGGTATCTATACTTTCATAACAAACTCCATTCCCACTCAAACCCTCTAGTTGAAAACCTAGCTTCAGTTTCCGTTAATCCTCCGAGGCGTCTGAAAAGAAGATGGCCACGTGACGTTCTTAGTTGAACTTTTGATTTGAGTACTACCAGTGGGGTAGCTTCTCTACTTGTCATTGTTATGTCATTATGTATCACTTAGCCTATTTACTTGTTTTATTATTATAATACAGTTGTAAATATATATCAATAGATAAATTAAAAAAAAATATATTGAAATTGATAGAACTGGTATTGTCTGCTTATAAGAATCTGAAAATTTAGGGTGATCTATTTTTAAAAATTATATTGATATTTATAGTTATAGGTAGTAGTTATAATTCTAATAAATAATGTGTCTTAATAATAATGTCAATTAAAATTATAATTATACTTGAGGGGTCAGTATACAAGCTTAATCAGATCCCTAAGCAAGCAGACGAATTTTTATTATAATTTGTTATTTAAATTTATTACAAAATATGCATGTGGATTCCCACATGCTGATAATTGTTGCTGATTTGTCCACTTTTCTGTATTTTTTCTCCAGGGTCCATACCTTCTTCTTCGTGATGTTTCGCCGATACATTACTGGTGACTTCTTCTTTCTTAGGGGATCTTTAAAGTGTTGACGAAATGTACTATTTATATACGTGGATAAAAAGAAACCAAAGTTGACCTTTTTCACATTGATGATAAATACTTTCTTTTTAATACTTTCATTTGTGAAAACTCAAAAAAAAAAAACTGAAAAAAAAATACTAACAAAAGGAATTAGAATAGTAGGGGTTAAGGAGATGAGATATCTAGAAGTCCCGATGTGCTCGGATGTGTTTCAGTCCTATAAAACACGCGCTCAGTAGTTCTCAGTATGCCCGGCCCATTATACAGTAAATATACGACTGTAGCAAGATAGGCTTTACCATTCGTTATCTCCTAGGGTTTTTTTCCCCTCCTCTCACACCATCCTAAATATATCCCCTTTACATTTCCCATCAGTCTCAACCTCTCTTTGTTCTTTTTTGTCTCCTTCGATTCCTTCTACATATTTATTTATCGCTTTTAATTTTTCCCTCTCCCTCCTTCTCCTACTCAGAGTTCCTCCATCTTTTATAAATATTATAACGCCCGAGCCGGGAGCTCGTTTGGAAGCGCCGCTCTGAAGACTCGATAAATCCTTAACTCGCGTGACTCAAATTCACATAAATCCGACGATTTTATTCGATACCGGTTTTCTGATCCTTGTCTTGATGGCCGGCCCGCCCATAAATATCCTTTATGACCTGTCATTTATTTATGGTGAGCCGATGCGAATTTCCTCGGACGGACTGACGTTCCGAATGAGTAATTGTCTCTTCCAGCCCATGGAGGACTTTTATAGCAGCTGGTTCTGTTTGTTCTGGATTGTCACCCGTCTCCTCCAGTTGGTTGTCTTCTGGTCTATATTGTCCGCTACCCATGTGTGTATTATTTGCAATTCCGTGTTACTCACAAGTAACTGATACCCTTCATGGAACTGAAATTCCAGAGGGCAGTTTTTATCACGCAAATGAATCGCCTTTTGACATATGTGTAGAAGAAATGGATGGAGGTCAGAAAACTGTTCTGAGGGGAGAAAATGGTTCTGGCACAGAATGTTTCTGAAAATCTGAAGAAGCATATTTAGGTATAGGGTAACGCTAGAGAAAGAAGTTGATGACTATTATTCTAGATGTCGTAAATAAACATTTATTCACATGAAAATATATTGCACAGAACAGAATAAGCATCTACGGCTAAGAGCTTGCATCTGAAAAAGTCCTGAAATCAGTATGCAGTGTAACCTATTCCTATGTTAGCCAAGTGCTAATCTCAGTGGAACTACCTGGAAACCTTAAAAATAAAAAAAAACTGTACTACCGATAAAGGGGCTGGAGCTCAGTCATAGTAATTACTATACATACATACTGTTTCGTGTAGAACGGTTTTGCAGGGTGGTTATTTTTCCTAGATCACGCTCAACCGCCAGATTCCCAACCCCTACTTTTGGGCACCCAGATGCTGGTTCTTAGATCCCAAAGAACCCATCTCCTGCCACAAACAGATTAAATCAAAGTTTGCCAGTGGGCGAGATTTGAACCCAGGACCTTTGGCAGGGCAAAGGTGGCTCTACTACTGAGCCACTCTGCTCTGAAACTACCTGGAAGCCTTAAAGATAAGAAAATAAAAATTTAAAAAAAGTTTCTATTATGTCATTTCTGTCTCAATTAATTCAATACCGGACAATGCATAGGCCAGTTATTACAACGCAAAATAATCGCCTTTATACTAATTGTAGTCAAACTATTAATTTTTTTTCGTTTCTAATTAAATATTCAAAAATTCCAAGTGGATAAAAGTAAAACTAAACTAAAAGAATTGCAATTAATTACGAAGACATTTTTAAAGCATATTGAATAAAAAGATTATTTAAAAAAAAATTATCTTTCATTAGTCAAAGGTATATTATTTTATTTTGAATAATATTGGTTGACCTTACATATATGTGGAAAAAAATGGTCCGGTTTTTGGTCTGATTTTTTTTTTTTAAATAGGGTTGATCTGTTTATTTGTAAGCCAACGTTTCGACCCACACTCCAGGTCTTCTTCACGTCAAAATATGCAAGGTACAGATGATATGATCCATTGTAAAGGAAAATTCTATTCTTTAAATAAATAAACAATAAATTTATTTTTTGTCACTGGATTCAACCAGGCAGACAATCCCAACATTTTGTTTTTGTAATTTTTGTTCTATGAATAATCTGAGATAATTAAACAACCCAAAATAGTTTTATTAAAAGTAATATAATTAAAGTGTATGCATTGTGCCGTTACATTCAACTAAACGTTTTGAAGTAATTTTGATTTTAGTATACGTCTGCAAGAGTTGCGTACCCGCTATATTGTTAGTTAGTTTTTTCAAATTGTAAATTTCATCAATTTTTAACAGTACAAGAAATAAATAAACACAATCGAGGGAGTGTTGTATTTCCGACCTGTTTCCTTTTGAAGGATATTTAACCTGGTTCATTCAATATATTTTTTTATTTGATGCATTTCGATTTAAATCCTCAAGAATAATTTAGATCCGAGCGGCACATCAAAGCCTTAATGAGTTTCAGATCCCTGATAACAGAAGAAACTCCATGACCTCTCAAGAGCCATTATCACTCGAAAGACGAAAAAATTATGTCTCCGACAAATCACGAAGAATCAGGGTCTTCTAGTTTATTCTGACCATTTAATTTTATTACAATATTGGAAGAGGATGAAATGTGGCCACTCAAAACCCGAACCAAACTGAGATTATAAATTCGATTAACCTTCACGGTTGATTTATAACTTTAACATTTATTTAGAGGACGAAAAAAAGTTCAATTTATTATTTGAGTTTTATTTTGTATTTACTCACCGAATTATTGCAACAAATTTAAATAAAGATATTGTTTATACTATTTGTTGTGGACGACATTTTTATTATTAACAGAATTCAATAAAAAAACACCAAACTGTTCACTTTGAAAAACAAAGTAATAAAAGATATGGTCAGTATGAACTTAAAGAAAAATTTTTATAGATACAAACTGCGCAAAAATTAATAGGAATATTGCTAATTTTGTGGTAGTACATACTTTACTTAGCATTTATATAATTATGGATTTTTTTGTACTTTACAATATTTAATGTAGTATAATTTCTTATAACAATGATAATAATAAAAATATACATTTAAGAAATCATATAATTGCAATTTGGCTCATTTCTTACAGAATGAAATAAGTTTACATGCAATAAGCTTGCAAATAAAAATAGTAGTTTGCAAAATAATTGACAGTATTTTTATATTCATATTTCTGTGGTGATATAATCAACAAAATGGTATTGTTAACGAATATCTAAAGCTATATTTTTTATAACCCACACCAGTAAGTAGTTAACAAACCAAGGAAAAACTTGAAACTTCAGGAACGATATAAAGCATAAAAACAATGATTTATAACTGTTATATTCTTTATCTTCATTGTATACTGATTTGATATTTGATGAAAATATTACAATAATTTGGCAGGCTTTGCAGAGGATTTTTTAATATTTTAAAACTTATTTTTTCTAGAACTAATTAAAACAGTTGAGAAGAAAATGGGCCAAGTGCAGGTCAAAAAATCATTCCTTATATAGTGATAAACTATTTATTAGAAAACGGCATTTAGACCCACGTTGCAGTATTCTTCAGGGCTGAATAGATAAAATACAAAAAATATTTTGTATTATCTAAGTATTGTTGTGGTGGTTTTTTTGTATCTCCATCCAGAGCATTTTGTCTCCATATTTATACTACTGTATTTGTTAGTAGACTTACTACCAATTATTCAGGATTGTTTAAACAAGATAGTGCCAACAACAAGATACAAACACAAATTCAAATCCACTATTAAGTATTTTGGTATACTGTTCTTCAGCCCTGAAGAAGACGAAGAAGGGTTGAAACGTCGATTTCTAATTTATCACTAAATCAGGAGTTATTTTTTTCTTCAACCCGGACCATATTCTTATTTATATTTATTCGTAAAATAATAATTATTCAAGATAACCTAGTTTGTTTGCTCATTTAACGTCACTTTATGCTGCTATGGCTAATCGCACGATGCTACAGTGGGAGCTCTAAATTTTGCCTATCCAGGTTTAATTAGGATAGGGATTTTTAACGAGTACCTGACATCGTACAGGCTCGGGACCCCCGTTTAACGTCCCTTCCGAAGGACGGCATAACTAAGGATTTTTTACTCCCTTAAAAAATCCTAGGGCCATCTGCCGGGCTACGAACCCGCGATCTTGGGCTTAGTAGTTTGTTACGCTAACCTAACGTAATGATCAACTAGTTTTAACTACTTGTAAAATGCTGAAGTTTAGATTCATATTGTGTTTCTTCAACGTGGTTTAAAGAAACATCCTCCATCCTAAATATTTGAGAAGCAGGAAGTGGATATATATATATATAAAAAAAAAAAAAAATTTCGGTCCGTAAGTTTCTTCTTAACTCTTATCTGAACATATACAACGATATCTTGCTTAGGTTTATCGTTCATATTTGTGCAAAGCCCTCATGTTTTCTTGCTGACCAAATCAGATCTTGGATTCACAGGCAGTTAATGATAAGGCTAACTGATTACCAGTGCAGCCGCTCGCATTAATCCTTGATTCATTTAGCGATCGAGATGCGCTCTGCCGTGAATGTAAAACGTTGGACACATTGACAGCACTGTCACTCTGACGCCGGTTGAATGACATCCTCTGACTACCGCAGTCTCTTCGTAATTCCCTTATTAATTACCAGTTGCAATTAGTTAGTTAATTTAATTAACAACATTCACTCACTCTTGATCAGCAGTAAATGCTTGCCATTGGTGGATACTATTTCATTTAATTTCATGAATTATTTTCATAATTTTTAAGTAGAAAATCATGAAGGTACATATATAAAACTACTTGCAGGGGGTGACCTGTGATCTAGTGGTTAGCATAACAACCTACTAAGCACATGATCACGAGCCCGTCAGGTGGCCTTAGGAGTTTTAAAGGGAGTAAAAATCCTTGATTACACCGTCCTTCGGAAGGGACGTTAAACAGGGGTCCCCCAGAAATCCCTATCCTAATAAAATCTGAATAGGCTAAATTTTGAGCTTCACCCGATTAGCCATGGCAACATTAAGTGACGTTAAATAAACAAACTACTTCCATGAATGGTCTGGAAATGGGTAATCTTGAAGAGCGCCGAGTTGCTGAGCTGATCAGGGCGCAGCAGATTAATTAGTTAATCTAACAGTCTCAGGGATCTGCTGACATTCTTGAGGCTTATCTAACCGTTATAATGTGGATACCCTTAATTAGGGAAAAATTCTGGTGTGATTTCCACCAAATTACACTACCCTTGTCCTAAAAAGAGTATAAACTATCTATCTACTATCTACTGAATCCAATTAGAATAATGATAATAATAATACTAACATCGATCGGCTGGATGCCAATAACATCAATCTCTGCTTACAAACTGCTCGGTCCATTATCCAAACCCAAATCCGCCAGATCAATCTTAACGCAATCCTCCCACCTATGTTCCGGTCTACTTGAGCTTGCTTCCCAGTCGGCACAGCGCTTATTAACATATTAGGAATTTGTTCGCTACTAAGCCCACTATTATACTTTACAGGCCCATCTTAACATTCGTAACGCTATCACTTGAATAATATTTACAGGATGTATGCTTCGCAGTTCCGCATTATTATACAATCTCCTATATTCCGCAGTGGTTCTACGTAACACGTTATTTTCGAATACCGGAAGATAATGTTAACGGCCAAATTTCACATCCGTATAGAGTAATAACAAGAGGTGTCTAAAAATATATTAAATGGAGTTGTAATCTGTACTAATTAATTTTTCACAAGTCATTTTGTCACATGAACTTGTGTTTTGTAAACACTGTAAACGTCAATAAATAACTCTTGTTTATCAGACTAAGAAATTATACAATGCTTATAAGATTGTCTTCCAAGATATTCTACTCCCGGTTGAGTTAAACGTAGAGTCCAATCTATAAATCCCGTATCCGCTTATTGATACTGGATTAACTCCTGATTATGTCCTCTGGATAGGAATAATTGTTAATTAATTAGCTTCGTTTAGGAAGAGAGGATACCAGGTGAGTTATGACGCAATCAACCGCCGATGATATATTTTGATAGGCGGCTGATGTGACGTAATTGGTGTCACCTGGGAGACATATGACGTAGACAAATGACACTATATCCGCGGGGTATTGACGATCAAGTCAGTTATGTATGACGTACTGTGTCAGATAGTAGTTAATATATCACTTATAGGTCTCGCTTAATCGCCAATGTGTTCTATCTCTTGACCATATATGTTTTGTTTTTTTTGTATAATCTTCTTTGTACATAAGAAATTTTCCTTCAAAACATGTTTATAATAAACAATTTTTGGAGCAAAACCTCCTCTAATTTCCAAAATTTTCAATATTCACTAATCCACATTCAATAATTCCAATATTTACATCAAGAATGCTTCAAACAGGTGTTTAATCCATGCTATACTATATTCAGCATAATATAGTTTTGCATAAAATATTATTACCTTATTATTATATTCATTAATCCTTTTTACTGAGCAGTCTTCTTGTCCATTACTATCTATTTAATCATTTCTACTGTATTTTTTTTTCAGCTTAGGTAAGTTTTTTTTCGAAATTCTACGTAATGATTATAAAAATTGGCACTTGGTCAGCAGATTTTTCGAGAAATAAACCGGAGATCCATAAAAGTATGGAGTGACTCTTCGTAGTTAATCTAGTTTTGACGGTGAATTGCATATGTCGTGGAATTAGGTGCAATTCCAATGTTAAAGGGTGCATTTATTAATCGCATTTATGGGAATGGCGAAACGGGGACATGTTGGGGTCATTGTCCGGTGGAACACCCTCTGTCATAAGTAGGCTATCGATTTCTAATCGATTCCTGTAATTACTAAAACGGTTTCAGAGGCGGCTCTTGCAATTTCCCTCTCGGATTGGGCAAGGATGCAAATAAGTAATGATCCATCATAACTCTGACAGGTGCATTAAAAAGTTTCGATAGCAGTTCTATGACGGCCGGTTTGCTAGACAAATGCTTCGTGCTCGGTGAGAAATGATCCGGTAGGACCGCCGCGAGTAGGCGACCAACGTAGGAGCTGAAAAGCGCCAGAGGATCGAGATTTACTACCAGAGCTACTGGGTGGGCCTGGTACTGATGTGTTGTGGTAGCTACTGTCACGGCGAAGATGGCAGCTCTGGAGGATATCTTGCCTTAATGTTATCCACCCATATCCGTTTTGGCTTCCTTCTTCTTTATAGTCTGAAACATAGGTTACTTAAGGGAATGACTCTTGCAGTGGTGTGCCGATAATTGAATATCATCAGCTTTACCACAGCCGTATACAATTAATGAATAAATTACCTGATTCGTTATGTTCGAATTTACAAAAATAATTATCAGTAATGAAAATTCACTTCAAATAGATTATGTGCATTGGAATAATGACCTACTCCACTTTATTGTTTTATCCTCCTAAGCCAACATCTTACAGATAGATACCAATCTCTATAGTTAAAAACAGTAGACAATTTGTAAGGAAGAATTATATTCAATGTTACATTGAACGACAAAATATAAACAGCAATGATTTTTTGATAAAGTAACTAGATAGACTAAAATAATAACTTAATGCCTACTTTAAAATTAACTTTTTAATTATTCTAATAGTCAACCTCTCTCTATCTCTCTCTCTCTCTCTCTATCTTCTTGAGCTGGTATATATGAATACAAAAAAAATGGGGAGGTTAAGTTTACATTGCTTACAACACAGAAGCATAGATGAAATCTAGTTGCAAATCCATTTTATCAAAACAATTTACTTAGGGTCAACGATCAATTGGTAATTCTTTGGAAAATGTAAAAATAAAGTAATCTTTTCAGAAGTTGGTTGGCACTTCTCTGGTGCCATTGAATAAAGTGTCTGATAAAAAAAAAAAAAAAAAAAGGAAAGACAAATAAGTGTTGGGGACAGTTTATGATATTATTCTGGTTGTTAGGCTTATAAGAGTTTGGGCGAAAAAAAAAAAAAAGAAATCATGAACCGTATAACCAGTTTTAAATAACCCAAACGACCCCGAAGGATGATAACATTACAAGAAGATAGAAGGCCATAAGCTTAATAAGATTTCGTAGATAAAAACACTCAGGAAGCCGTAAAAAGCTCAGAAATCACCCTACTTCCACCTACAAAAACAGGAGTAGGGCCTAAAGAGCCAATAACACTCATCTCGGACGCTAGATAATGCTAGAGGGAGAGGAAGACAGTGTAGGAAGGTAGCGGTGGTCGGTTTGGAGCGCTCATCAGGAACAGGTTTTGGCCTCTTAGAGTGTCCCTCCGGAGGAACAAATTCCCTATTAGTAGGAACCCAAAACGATTTTGATTGTGATTTATTTCGGTTGTACACGCACATCCAGGCCCCGGCCTTCCTAGGGCGTAACTTATCCAAATTTATCGCCCTTGTTTGATTAACACTTCTTTTACTCACGGTCTGGGAATAGTGTGGCCTTCTTTTTTTTTGTTAATTATGTTTTTCTTTTCCAAGGAGCCGTCTTCACATTTTGAATAAAGGTTTCTGTATTGGACTTTCGTTATAAGACTACCGAGACCCAGAAAAAAGTTGTAGTAATACCCAGTTAACGAAATCCCACGCTTAAAACAATCGAACAGTATTATTTACAGTTTTTTAAAGTTCATAAACTTTATATTAATTTATAAAATAATTTTTAAATATTTTTTCAAGGAACCATCTTCACTTTTTGAATGAATCATTCTGCATGGGTTTTTCATTTAAGTTGTGGAGAACAGTAATAGTAATATTGCATAATAAACGAAATCTCGTGCTTGGAAAATCTTATATTTAATAACTTTAAAAAAAAAATAGTTTTTTTTTATATTTATGAACTTCATAATGATTTATCGAACAATTTATTAATTATTTATTCATTTTTTTTCTAAAGACCCTTCTTCATTTTTTGAATGAAGCTTTCTGTATTGGACTTTCGTTTTAAGACTATCGAGACCAGAAAACAGTTTTAATAATACCCCGTCAACAAAATCCCACGCTTGGAGAATATTATAACTTATCTTGTTGAGATTAAAGTAATTGAATAATTGTATTTTTTACAGTTATCAACTTTATAATGATTTGTAGCATAATTTATTATTCATTTTGGACTTTCATTTAATGCTATGCTGTTATTGTAGTCAACAAAATCCCGTACTTGGAGAACATTATATTTCATAACATGTTAAAAATAATTGAATAGTTTTATTTTTACCGTTATTAACTTTATAATGGTTTATAAACTAATTTATTTATAATTCTGTTTCTAAAAAGCCGCCTTCAATTTTTTAATAAGGCTTTCTGCATTGGGCTTTCATTTTAAAACAATAGGGATCAGAAAGCTGTTAAAATAATACCCAGTCATAGAAATCCCGTACTAGAAAAATATTGTATTTAATAAATTGAAATAATTAAAAAAATAACTGAATAGTTGTATTTTTTACAGTTCAGAACTTTTTAATGATTTATGAACTAATTTATGAAATACAGGACAATATAAATTGAATAATTATGTCAAGAATGTTGTTTGCTATAAAGCAGTAACATAAGCCCAAAATAATATGTTTCATATAATATAAAAATATTATGTTAAATAAGTAATATTACTGGATATGTAATTATAATCAATAATTATAATATCTTAATATATTAATGGGTTATTATTTTAATATATTTTACGGAATAAATGCAAATAGTCTAATGACCGATTGTGCTGAAGAAAGTATTGGAGGTTATCAATATGGTTTCTGCACATTGATTATCTCCAGTGAAATATTTAACTTCAGCCAAAAATTTTTTTTAGGATAATTTATTGATATTTACAACTGTAATTATATTACATTAAGTAAATCTCCTGTATGAACAAAGGACATGAAAAAAAAAAAAACTTGTGGAGAAACTATCCATTGATAGCACTCCAATAAAGTTCTATAGTAGAAGGTCTCGAGGCCATCTTCTTTTCAGACGCCTCGGAGGGTTATCAGGAATATTATTGGAAGCAAGTTGAGAGACTAGCGGATTCAAGTGTGTAGGGAGCTTTTCTTGGAAGGACAGGTATCTAGTTTGGGTCAGCAACATATGGGATATTTAGATCAAAGTTATAATAGTAAATGGATAAATAAATATAACTATAATCCAATAACTATCGAACAAACAGTTCTCCCCACGTAAGAGAATTCCTTTTACCTCCACCCAGACCATTTTCTTTCTTTTATATTTTGTATTTCTTTGTTATGTTCATAATTAACTGCCGAAAGTAAAATCTATTTTTTGGTGGATAAGGATCGTTATTTCAGTTAAATGATAAGGGAATATCCGTTGTATGTGTTAGTAAGGGTAGTTGATTGATAGAGCGCTGATTTGCCGTGCTTGTCCAAGGTTCAAATCAGGTGGTGGCTGAGAACTTATTTTATCTGCTAACAGCCGGTAACGGATCCAGAGGGATCTGGAGACTCCTGGTGCCCTCCCAGCGTCTGTAAATAGTGGGAAACATGGCAGTTGAGCGTAGTCATGAACCAATTAGATCCTTGCACAACCGTTGTCCTAGAAACAGTACAGTCTCTATCATTTACTTAACACAAGACTATTCATGAGCTGCAGAATTACAGGTTATTGTTATTTTTATAGTAATTATCGATTGTTTTAAATTACTAATTTCCATAAAGCATTCAAATCGGTATTGGGTATGAACTTTCGATTTTTCCCAAAATCAATACTCGTTGCTCTTGCCAGCCCCCCTCTATATTTAGGAATTAATTCTCCGACTGGACAATTTATATTGAACATGGCCTTTTAGTGGGACATATGTCATTAGCTACGGTTACTAACAACTGCGGCGGCACGAGGTAATGAAATTTTCAAATATTTGTCAGGGGGTTGATGCCCGCAACATACATTTATTAGAGCGACTTGGGGCTGGGGAAAAGTGCAACAACTGGGATCCCGACCGGCCTGACATCAGGATAGATAACCGTGTAATCAGCTAATTTATCCGGACAACAAACTCGACGCGCCGCTAATGAAAGCAACAACAAAATGGCAACATCCATTTGTTTGTTGGTTTGACACTTCATGATCCCGTGGTAAATATATCCGTGACTGACTCGGTTTTAGAAATATATGAAGGCTAAAAACTACCATCCCCCTCCGAATTAACAGGAATTATTTGACCTGTAACTTTGCCACCGTGATCAGTCAATTAACTATGTAGATGATTTGTCATTACGAAAAATACATGTTCCAGTTTCGGACATGTGGCAATTACATTTCCGGAATTGTAATATTATTGTTCAAAAAACAATTTGACCTTTTGTAGCATTGATCTCCTTCTCCAGAACTGAAATTCTATAAATAGTAATAAATATTTTGTATTGACAAATTAGTGCTTCAGTTAAAAATCTTACAACAAATATCTATTTAAGACCATATTTAAATATATTGTTAAGAGTTATTAGACAAGAATATAAGAATATAGTGTTTAGAGTTATTAGACATTATGTTAAGTTTCTCTATCATTTCAAACTTAAAATACTAATTAATTTAAAATCTTCATTTAATTTCCCGAAGCAAGTCTCAAATTATGTTTAAAAATATATAGATGTGTATATGTATCTTTATATTTTTAAAATATATCAATATTTTGTCAGATAATTTTTATCCAAAATATTTTCCTTAAATTACAATTTTCTACATATTTTTAATGAAATAGCATATTTAAAAAAAAATATCGAAGTACGATTAATAACCCAAAAAACAACTATTTTCAAGCCATCCATTTTAGTGGATAATTACATCGCATAGTAGTTCAATAATAAGAAGTATTCATATATCCTTAACAGAAAAGAATTAAAACAATTATTTTTACTATCTTAATAATATAAATTATATAATGATAAAATATTATAATTTTCTTTTCACAGAAACTAGCAAAAAAATACAAAGATCTTGTAAAATTTTCAGTATAGTATTTTAAATATTATTTAAACTTGAGAAAAATATCGATTTATTCATTTTTAATTGTCAATACATTCCCTATAGAAGTAGTCGATTTAAATAATTAACAATGATATAACGGTTGGATAATAATAAAAATAAATATAGTATTTTTTATTATTTTCATTGAGGCACTATGGAATGCAAATTAACAGTCAATATAATTTCCATGATTCTGGAAATGTTAATAATAAAAAAATTAAAATAGTAAGGATTTTTAAAAAAATTTATAACTTATTTATTATTTAGTACTATTTATGTAGTGTGGATACATTAATATACATACATATTTAAATGTATTTAAAAATTCAGAAAAAAAAAAAGTTCAGTGACATACTTTTTCTTGTCATGTGATTTCGTCATACCATCCTTTAGTTTTCGTTTAACCAAAGAATTTTTTATTTTTTTTTACACTTTAATTGTAAGTATTTATTTAAATTTCTTTATAGCAATAAATAAATAATTAAACAAGGAGTGCACACGTGCGTACGACAGATCGAAGTTGGAAACCCCTCGGTGGTCATTTAAATAATTGCAGCCTCCGCCCATGTTGTTAATGCCACCAACCCCCCTGACATTAGGTGTGACATAAAAATCGACTGTCCATGATGGTTGACATTTTGTTCTGACATTTAATAGGTCGATAATCTAAAGCTTAGGTCCGGCGGTACTACTGAACTGAGCTAACCGTGCTCTAATACTGTGATATATTGCTTATCTGCTAATAGCAAGAAAGGCTGTATAAGTGTGTAATGCAGAGGTATTGCAACAGCCATAACAATCGATTTGAACTAAATAAGTCTCTGTTATTCAACTGTTAATCGTGATTCTGCAACACATAAACAAAGCTAGATATCTAAACAGATATCCTATAGAGAAAGCTAGTGTAATTTGTCATTACATCGCAATTTTCATATATTTAACCTAACAATTTTTTTCTTTTTTAGTCTCTCTCCTTAAGATAATCAAGATGAGATGACAATGATCACAAGATGAAGTCATTCAGAATGAGAGAAAGAGTTGGACATAAATTAAATAGATAGATAACAATCATACTTACGGTACAAAAAAACATATACCACGCGTTGGATTCAGTACATAGTAGAGACTGTATTGTATTTACGACTACGATTTTGGAGGTGATTTATTCGAGAACATGCTCAACCATCTGTTCTTAGTCCGAAACCCATTTTTAGAAGCTGTGTAAGCTCCAGTAGGGTATGTAGTTCCTACAAGATCCATCCGGGGCAGTTAATAGACTAAATAATTTATGTCACAGTCGGATTTGAACTCTGAGCAACCTGCTCCGTTTAATTTATTTAAATCAATTATTTACTGCAGCGTCTGACTATAAATTAAAAACATTGAACACTAGAACTATATTATTGAGTTTGTATAACTACCAAACTATAAATTAATTTTTCAAAATGGGACGGGAAACGAACAGAGATTCTCTTTCACATCTGGTTATAGTGAGTCTTCACCTTCAGGTTTTTCCTTCTATAATATAGCCTTTCGGATCTTCATAAATAAAGTGGAAATACGATGGGAATTTATAAATATCAAGTTAAACTTTGAGAATCACGGCAAGCACTTCATTTTACACCCTGCGGACACAATATAAAGCGCGATATCCAGTAATTATTCCCTTGGAGGATATGCGCGTTGTCCGGAATATTATCTTATGATATACTTCCCGGTCTCGAGCTAGGACTGACACCTCGGAATTTTATTGACATCCCCTGTGGAAGAGAATGCAGTCGTACGGAGTTGCAATCTCGCCACGATCTGATACAGGACTATAAACATCCTGATTTAGTTATTCCATTTATGTCTTATTCCGAGGGAGATAGCCGCCTATGATTCTCTCATATTTCTGATCATTGTGTCGCTATGCTCGCCGTGATATAACGTGAGTATTTCATGATCGGGTAAAAGTGGCAATGCGTTGGTTATGGTTTACGGACATGTTCTATCTTCTGTGCCCAGGCGATATCTCCCGTCTGGTCTCAAATGCTCATGACAACTTACGTCATAGCGATTCCTGATATCGTAGAAGTTATCTGGAAAAAAATCGACCGGAAAATATTTTTCATTCATTACCAAACTAAAATTACTAGAAAGTGTGAAAACCACTAGTTCGTCTTTAAGGAATTATGGAATTTATTTATTATTTATTACTATTTTGCATGTAATTTTTATTAACACTTCAGATTAGCCATAACAAAATTATATTATTTTATCATGATCTCTTTTTATAATATACATAAATGATGCTAGATATATAAAATATACAGCATACATGATTTTACGAATATTTAAAATCTATTAAATTTATTCAGTTCATTAATTTTAATTTCTTTAATTCCCTTCATTTTGTTTTAAATAATAAAATCATTATTTATATATGTTATCTTAAAATTGGTTATTGTTTGTGAAAGTAGATTGTCTCCAATAACAATTCCATGGATTTAAATTCTTCAAAATTGGCTTAAATTTGTTTTGATTATTAGCAATTATTTTTACATTAGTTTTTGGTTATTCAAATTAAATTTTATTTAATAAAAAAAATAATGATTACAATTAGCGGTGGGTAACAGTTCAATAAAAGCGTTATTCCATTCATTTCCAATCATAATTCAGAACATATTTGTAACAAAAAACAATGATAGTGTTAAATCACCAATGAAAACTGAAGGTCACCTGTGGTCTATTGGTTAGCGTAACAAACAACTAAACCCAAGATCGCGGGTTCGTAGCCCGGCAGGTGGCCCTTGGATTTTTTAAGGGAGTAAAAAATCCTTTGTTACGCCGTCCTTCGGAAGGGACGTTAAACGGGGGTCCCGAGCCTGTAAGATGTCAGGTACTCGTTAAAAATCCCTATCCTAATTAAACTTGAATAGGCAAAATTTAGAGCTCCCATTGTAGCATCGTCCGATTAACCATAGCAGCATAAAGTGACGTTAAATGATCAAACAAAACAACTAATGAAAGCAGCTACAGACTTCATCTTTCTCGTGCTGAAATAAATATTTTAAAAATGAATTATTTCTCATGTTATCAGATTGGCTAAAGTTTTGAAAGGGCCTATTAATATGATCTCATTTTATTGTTATTGTTTTAATTATTAAAAATAATGTTTTTATTCATAGACATTTTATTCTCTTGCTAGAAATGTTTGCGTTGGCATTATTTAATTTGAATTTGTTCGAACTTATCGAAGTTATTTGGAATCATTATTAGATAAAACATAATTTTCCATTTTTATTCGTTTTTCATATTATCCTTATCTTTATTACGTTCGTATCCTCTTTTCACTAGTTACTTTCATAGACTGTTCAGTAAGTGGGAAGAGTCTTATTTCCGTTCCTTTCAATAATTCAGATTCTGCTCGGATTACCCCGTGCCGTTTGAGAACGATGTGAAAAAGCGCCGTCACTTGTTCTGCGAAACATAAAAGGTGGTGGACAGTTAGTGAGGACGTGAGCGCACTGCAGAGGCCATCGGGGAATGTCCGCTGCAAGAAGTCCTCGCCCGTGGAAGACCTCTTGTTCCACAAGACATGGGATATAGGCAGGGAAAAACAGGGATGATTTTGACTTTTCCAAAATAGGTAGTCTTGATACAGAGTTATGATGTGGATTTTCTGATTTTCTGAACTTGTTTGGAAATTGTCTTCGATGTTGCACAGTTCTCAAATTATTAAATGCTTAAGTTAAAATTAACCTCCAAATAAGAACATGCGTAACGTGCAATACTACTTAATACATAATAATAGCGATGTACTGTGGGATTATTAAAAAAGGAAACAACTGTTCATTCTATTTAATATATATTCATTCTATTTAAAAAAATCTTATTAGAGAAGAAATTAGTTGACTGGAACTTCTAATGTAAGGATGGAGATAGTTGGGGGTGCAGTCAAATGAAACACCAAATACTTATTTATTGAATGAATACTTATTTATTGTGTGCCGACGTTTTCATCTTGCCGACTTTGTAGGTCATCTTCAGGGATGTGAGAGAAAACAGGCATTATTATATTACTGTACATTATTATATTATTATATTTTTGGTACTGTAATGTAATTTTATAGTTATTTTGTTTTGTCTGTTTTCTCTCACAACCCTGAAGATGACCTACAATGAAACGGTGGTATACATTAAATAAGTATTCACTTATTTGGTGTTTCATTTGACTGCACCCCCAACTATCTCTATTCTTACAAAAAAATTTTATGCTATGAAACTGTTTATAAATTCATTTTTTTTTTAAGTATGTCAATGTTTAGCCGAATATTGTAATTTTGAATTGTTATAACTTCTATTTGGTGGGTCCTGTATATATTCTTGGTGTGATGCGGATGCATCGGTTTGTTTTATCGCGATCTCCGCTTTTTCTGTTTTGGTAATGCATTTAAAAAAATGTTTACAAGAATTTTTATTGAAAACGATAATGCAATTGGTATTGGTAATTTATACTTTGTATTTGTATTGTTGTATATCCCAGCCCCGATGAATAAATGTTAAAGTCTAATTTGTTCCCTTAGGAAGGTATTAAACCATTAATTACTATTTACTAAAAAAATGCTTAAAACATGAAGTTAATGAACTACAAATAGGAAAAAAATTAATTCGATGCATTTTTAGTTGAAATATAGCGTATTTACTTGTAAATCTGTAGCCCTGGTGACTTCTAGTGGATAAGTCTAATTCTGACCAGAAATAATTAACTGTATTGAAAGAAGCGGAATGTGTTATTGTCATAGTATTGGCTTGAAACGGAGTTGTAATATGAGCAATAACTCCTTTTCAAGGCAATTCGAAAATAACACGATTCCGCATGAAACTCGTTAAAATTTGACTTAATTATTTATTCACATGGGTTTCAGATATTATTAATTATATATCATCGCCATAATAATACGATTTCGGTACCCTAAGTGCACGAACGTATTGGAGAAAATTCGATTTATCATGAATAAGTTATTTGTTTATATGGTTCCCACATTTCTGTCTTGAATTTGTAAAAATTTGTTTACAAGCTACGAATTTAATGTATTCTTATCATAATTGAAATTTATATTGATTATTTATCTTTTATTGAATTTCTGCGATTCACATAACGAACGGATAAACAGATAAGTCCGTCCATTTTATGAGCAACTAAAGCCCATTAAAAGCTAACTGTTTCCGCAAATAAAACTCCTTCTATTAGATACATCGTCCAACTATCGAACCAGAACTATCAACATTCTCATTCGATGTTTGACAGCCGTGGTGGAACTGTTGATACATTAACTGTTATTAGTAGAATGTAACCGTGATTGGATTGGTAACGGTTATTACCTGACTGAAGGCTGCAATAATGAAAGGTTCCAAGCGGGTTTCCAGCTCTACGTGGTGGCATGTCGCTTCCTCCACTCCTCGCCCCATGCCGGACCAATTCTTCAGGCCCTGTAGGAACTGATTCACATTCGGATGGAAATTGAATCTCTGTATTATAATATAAGTAAATAAGTGAAATTTTAAATATCTATTTACCAATAATAGGTGTTTTATTTACCTAATAAACATATTGAAGTTAACCGATAGCAAAAATGTTCTAAAACAAAACAACAAAATATGTTGAAAAACAAACTTTTATCTCTATATGAAGGGTTTTGAGTTCAGTACGTGGTAAGGACTCTATGTTTCATAGATAACGGTTGTGTATGTTGGTGTTTTGACCTAGATCACTCTCAAACGTCATGTTTTCCTCCAATTAAGATTACACAATTTATAAAGGCTGGGTTAACCCCAAGAGGGTCTCTAGATCCCACAGTGTCCATCCCCGGTTTTGAAAAGATTACATAAATTATCTGCAACAGACTTAACCCTCTGTGTTATCCCAAATATTCAACTATTCAACGCTTACCTAGTAACTCATATACACACAAATAAGTACAGTTTAATTGATGGGTATAAAATAAATGTAATTATACAATATAATAATATCTGGAACCCTCGTGAATAAATGATTAAGTCCAACTATGATGAGTTATTTGTACTTAGCGAAACGGAATCGTGTTATTCTCGTAGTGAATTAGGGACTAAGGCATTAGCTTTAAAAGGAGTTATTGCTTACATTAAAATCCATTTCAAGCCAAAAACTACGATATGAAGATGATTCCGATTCATACAATTAATTCACTCTGGGCAAAATTTGACTTAACCACTTATTCATCGGAGCTGAAGATATAATAAAACATACCTTTTCTTCTCTAGGTTTGCGAATGTTGTGAATATAAATCTTTTAATCTTAATAATAATAAAATTAATTAATTAATAAAATTTCTCATTTATAAAAAATAAATGTACCTTTTCAACCTTCCTAAAAGCTTGAAGGCCCATAGTCTATATGCATTTCAATACAATGACATAATGACCAGCCTGCTGTAATAATAAATGAATAAACCAGTGGTTGTAATAATTACGAAAAACATCATAAAATATCCAAATCATGGCAAAATACAGCCAACCTCTGATACATGAGGGGGGAGCATATGTGCTACCGGGTCTGTTTCGGAAAACGCATGCAAATTACTTATTCGGTAATTATAATCACTTATGTGAAATAACTCCATATGCTTGAGAAATTTAACATGTAACTTAATATAAATCCTAATACGACTTGGGACAACAATTTATTCTGATTGGTGGAAGGCCTATAAAGGAATAAAGCAAATTGTTGAAATCGGGTCCTGCTTCTCCAAAATGAAATATAATGTGGGAAGGATATACGCGCAGCAATGGGTGTTCGGAGGCGTATGCAGAGAAACTAGGGAGTGTTTCCTATATTCTGTCCCACGTAGAACAGCTGAAACGCTGACTTCTTGCATTAGTGCTGTAATACGACCTAGGACAACAATATATTCTGATTGCTGGAATGCCTATAAGGGAATAAAGGCATGAGGTATAAAACGTTGTTAACAATTCAAAAAATGTTGTTGGCTTAAACAAAGGTGTTCATACCAAGAGGGTGGAATCACTTTGGGCTTCAGTCAAACGAAGAAACAATAAATAATGTGAAACGAGTAGAAACATGTTGGATTCATATTTATGTGATGGAGGAGAAGAATGTTTGTCTACTAAGATTTCAGAAAGCATTGCTTATTTTTATCCACCAATTTAATTGGAATTGTTTTGTTTTGAGGTTATTTATAAATATACACATTTTTTAGTATGTATAAATAAGTATTTTATTTAATAGCAAAAATAACAGATATCTAAAAAATAATATGCATGTGAAACAGACCCGTGCTACCTAATATACACATGCCAAAATAAAAAATGTGTATAGCATCTTCGTAGCTTTTTATTTTTAACTTAATTTCTTTTATTTAATATGAAAAATAACTTATATATACAAAAAAATAATTAGAACCATAATAGTTTTAACGCTACTACATACAAGAGCATAGTGTTTTTAGACGATTGGTTGTGCATTGAAGTGATTTAACCGCATTCATGTGTGTTAAAATATTAATATCAGAGAAATAAGGAAATATTTTACTTGGAAAAATATCTTAGAGAGACATTATAGCTGTTTTCCTTCATTAGCTCGTCGAAAATCGGATCATGCTCTCGAGTTTTGTTGAAGCTATATCAGTAACGTCACGTTTCGGTTTCGTCTGTTTCTTAACCCCTGCCAAAGCGGGAACTAACACGGCCATCTCTGAAGAAGTGTTCCGGATGGGGCATTCACGTCCAATTAGCCCCCGAAAAGGCGAGCACTTCATCCTCCCACCGACTCTTCAACGTTGAAGACAGGTATATAAGACATTGGCCACTGACTGACAGTCGGACGTGACCACAGAACGGTATCACCTGAATCTAAACTAGAGCTCTCAGTTCTAATCCTGCCCGTCTTGTGGTGTTGATGGATCTATCGTCAATATCCAACAATACTTGTTTCAGGCAAATATAACAGCAGAAATGGTGGTATGGATATTATATGGATGGAAGAATACACTTTCATGTTTTGAACCTGAACTTAATTGTTCCCAACCATTACGGGAGATTGATGCGGTGCCTGAGCTGCTGGAAAGAGGAGTCGTGACCGGCTATCTCAGACACGACACACAAAACACAAAAAATATCTACTCAACCCTAGGGAACTTAGGAGCATCAGAAAATAGATTCATGTATACGTTACGGCTTGCCCAATATTTCCAAGACTGTCGTAGGCGTCTGCTTGATAGTACTGAGCTTCTTGACGGCCATTATTCAGAGGTAATGTAAACAGCGAGGCTAGTACTGCAGGGGATGATAATGGTTCCTATGATTTATCGGTTGTATTATCATAAACATAACTATTTACAGCTCTATGTGGGTTTATACGATTGGATCGGATTTATACTATTGGGGGGTCTGTGCACGGTTTATCGTTTAACAAAGTTGTGTCAATAGTTTAACCGTCGATAATGTGTGGGATGAAATATATAAATATAAATATATTAGTTCTGCTGGCTAAATAATTTTTCAATCTCAGAAAAAATCTATATATTATGGAATGAATCGTGTCCAAAATAATTTATTCGTAACCAAAATAATTTTCCTTGAAGTTATGTTATTAATATGAGATATATACTTTTTAATATGGGATCCAAGACTCACGGAATATACCATTGAATTCATTCTTTCTTAGAAAAAATCGTGAAATGAAATAAGTTAAGTTAGTTGTATAATGGCAGGTTTGGCCTTACAGAATTGAGACCATTAACTACTAACCCAAAATAACTCATTTTGTTTATTTCTTGGTGCGAAATTACTATAAATTATAATACTTAGCAGTTTATAAATATTTCATTTGTACTAAATAGATAAAAATTGAATACAAAGATGTTATTTATGTTCATATCATATCTGTACCATGTATATATAAGATCCTATATTTTATAGTTCAATTTTACTCTTACAGGCTATACTATAATTAATATTTTATTTTATGGCTCACCCAGGCTTAAGTGTGTGTCACACAAACCAACTCCTTGCACAACGGTTGTTTTAGAAACAGTACAGGCTACACCGTGTGTTGAACCCAAGAACCTTCATGGGTTGTATTGGCGTTTTTTATTTTTTATTTATATAATAATTGATATTTTTCAAAAATTAATTTTATATACACTTTCATTTATATTATTATTCAGTACAAATAACTACATAAAAATTTACTCATTTATACCAATGTGGGAGTTTTCATTTATACCTTAAATATTTATCGTGTGTGGCATCTCTTTGGAGTTTCCCTCCTAAATTCATATAAATAAAGTCTCTTATAAGATATTTTATGATGGAAAATTAATTATTACCGTGAAATTTCAGCAACACTGTCCGTATTATAATGAATTAAATAAACGAATATTGTATGAGATAAAAGTGAGTTAATGAAATGCCTGTAGCAGGACAAGAGAACATTTCCAAAAACGAAACTGGCCCGAGCGTACATGCCTTAACCCCCAAATGTAAATATGTGTTTTAAAGGACCATAGACCATTAAAGAGTAAAGAATCGAGGATTTACATATCTGTGTGTAAGTGGTCTCAGGTGGAATTATTTACGTGAAAATTAGCATGGAGGCATTGTAACCTGTTAGGTCTCTTTGTGCTACCGACAACTCCTTTAATTATGTAGAAATTATTTTATGTATACAAAATGCTGTGTTAGAACAGTTTCATTTATATTTTGATGACTTTTCGGTTAATTAAGTATTTTTATATTAGTACAACGAAGAATAGTAATGCTCAGCCTTTTTTTCCTGTAATTAATTAAAATATTTGAAATCATTTCGCTCCTTCAAAAGGACGGCATTATTTGCATTCAGTAGAGAAGAAGTTTTGCCTTCCGTAGCAATTGTATTGGTTGAAGATTTTCAATTCAGGAACGACATCACTGATACTCCCTAATAAGGATCCAGGATTTTTTTCTGGGGGGGGGGGCACGACGGGCAGACGGGAAAAAAACACAACAATAACTTACAAATTAACTTGTAGTATCTATAGAAAGATTTCAAAGGTTTATTAAAATATCAAAACAATAGTTTCACTCATGTTATTTCTGTTATTTTAACAACTATAATCATGTGATTTGCCTATTATTATGTACTATAATGGATTCTCCACAGTACTCAAAAAGCTGTCTGGGGGGGGGGGGGGCACGTTACACCCGTACCTCCCCTGGATCTGCCCTTGGATACTCCCACATGTTTTTTTTTGTTTTTTTTAATAGTAGACTGAACTTAGACCAGTGTCATGTGCGAGCCTACTATAATATCCCTGAAGAACTGCACTGAGAGTCGATACGTCGGCTTCCAAATAAAAAGTATAAGAGAATTTATTATAGAGAACCTATATAAGAGAATTTTTCACCTCCACCCGGACCAATTTATTTTTTATTACTATCTTTTTCTTAGTGTTTGCATTCTCACTCCATGTAGTAAATTCTAGAGCTGCTAACATAAAAAATAGAAAAAAATGATAAAGAACACCATTTTATTAGATTCAAGAAAAGTATTTGAACAAAATTGGTTAAATAAAAATACATAAAAAAAGGTGGATATTTAGAATATTTTTGAAAGGCTCCATTGCTAATTCAAATCACATGAAATATGTAACCAGTTGTGTTTTGATAGCCTTGTTTGCAGTGGTTTAATAGAATAAGAATACGGCTTAGTGACCCCGATGTCACGACCCCGGCAAAAATAAAAATGTGGAAGCGGACGAATGTGATTAAATAGGAAAAAAATCATTGAAAATTTCCTAGTCCAGTTGGGAACAGGCCCGACCATGCTTCGCACGACTGATGCGCTCTGTATTAACCTAAGGCCACTTCGTGATCTAAGCGGTGAAATCAATTTTTCACTTTCATGAATTTTCATAGGTGCTAGTCCTGATATACTGAGGAAGCGTGGTTCGTCACGGTTGGTAGGGCAGCCTTGTACCTTTCCATCTTCTGCGCGCCTTAAATAGTTATTGAATCTAGGAGAGTTTTATACCATACATACCATCAAATACAAAAATAAACAAATTGAACTTACCAGATCACGAGGCCATCTTCTTTTCAGACGCCTCGGAGGATCATGAAGACTTGAAGAAGGAGCTAGGTTTGAAACTAAGTGGGAATATAGCCATGAAAAGATTGATATCGGATTCGGGCCAAATTAATCGTAAATTGAACATTGAGGCCATTATGGATGACTTCATTCCTAACAAAGGTAAGGAGGTATTAAGGATTTTACGAAGGATTTAGTTGAGCCCCAAAGCTCTACTTCGTAAGTCCAGACGAGTCTAGTGAATGTCATCTATTGAGTCTTTTGTAATTAATTGGAAGCTTAGAGCAGCCCAAAACGGCGAGGAGTTTCTAGTCTTTTCAGTTGAACGTATGTCACGACGTAACCTTAAGTATCGGATTTGTTCTACAGGAGTCAGTGGGATATTATTAAAGGATACTGGAGGACATGAAGTCATTGGTAACTAAGCTCAAACATGAATTGAATTAAAATTCCAACATAAATTGAGCAAAACTTAATCTTTAGATATAGCAGATTATGTTATATTTAACCGAAATTTATTATACTTTTCAATTACTTTTAAATTGTAGTGAGATAAAATCAAACTCGACTATATAAGGAGCTATTATGTTAGCAGTTAATGGAAATATAAATTGAAAAATCACAGAATGCTCACAAGTATAACATTCTGGCCTCTTACACTACACCAGGCTCTTCGTCAGAGATGTTTAGTCCACTCTAATATATATATATATATATATATATATATATATATATATATATATATATATATATGTATATATATTGTGATAAACATCTAAATAAATCAAGATATTAGTGAAGTATTACTTTCAATTATAATTATATGAATTACTCAATTCTATGAATATCGTATTTCATAAGCAGATTATATTATATTGTCGTTTTTTAAGGAATAATGGAAACATATATCATTTATTTTTTATATCATAATTATTTTAACAAATTTATAATGTATATGTTCATTGTTTCAGGTAAGTTACTGATTTTTTTTCTGTCGTACTAGAATTCGAAAACAGGATAAAGTATGTATGTTGATTTGTAAGTTATTATATTATGTAGACAATTAAGTAATTTAATTAAATATTATTTTGTTGTTCCTTTTCTATCTTTGATATGAAAAGTTATATAATTTCGTACCTAATTTATTTTGCTTTTCTTCCCTAAAAGATACTACCAATTTTTATTGATGAGGTACTCTTAAATAAGGACCCGTAACCATGACCATAATAATAAAACTAAAATACCGTCAACGTTAAAATTATGGATGACACTTAATTAGTGTCGTAATTAGTGTGATAATTAGTGAATAATTAGTGACATAGGATTAAGTCAATTAAAGAAACTAACCTCTGGTAGTACTCAAATAACATATTAAAATTAGACAGTCACGAGGTCATCTTCTTTTCAAACGCCTCGAAGAATTATCAAGAATTGAAGAAGTAGCCAGGTTTGAAACCATTTTGAAAGTTTGTAGTGGGTTTGAATGGGAATAAAGATTGCCATAAGATGATTGATATCTGGTTCGGAACAAATTAGTAACAATTAAGGTCATTATGGATGATTTTATTCGTAACAATGTAAGGAGCGTTGAGTACACTAGGAATGATTTTGGATTGTAAGGATAGAATGCTTTAAAGGATGAATTCATAGCCTCAATGCTCAGTTGTGTAAGTCCAAATAGTTCATATAATTCTATTGTAATTAATTGGGATCTTAAAGAGTTTGTTGAGTGTTGAAGTAGCCTAAAACGGTAATGAGTTTCAACTTATAGTGTAAGTAATTAAGCTAGTAGTGTAAATAATTTAAATTTTTTTCGTTTTTCGTAGTATATATTTAAAATTCGTTGCTTTGATATGACTACAAATGACCTCTAAGTACATTAACTTTTTTTAGTTCTCGATCTACTTAAGGAAGGTCAGCCGACATCTTCTCTGAAGAGTGAATTAAAGATCCCGGTGACGCTTGACAAAAGACTCAAAAGACATGAGCAGACGCCTTGAAGGGATTAAAAAAATAAAGAAAACCAACAAGAAAAAAATAATAAATAAAGCGACATAAGAGGCAAAAAAAAGAGAACAAAAATTCCTGTAAGTGATATAATGTCGTTTTAAAGAGTGCGGCAACAGAAGGTCTTTGTGTTTGGTTCTTTCAAAGCACCTGGCCTGATACGGGACAAAAAAAATCTCTTCAGCGGAGACAAGCTTTGTGTCAGTCAACATCTTGCTAATACAAGACGTTGCATCTGTCTAAGATTCAATCTTAAGAGCTTTAGAGCTGGCCTCTTAGGCTCTCGAGAGGGGAACATGAGACCATCGACGAAGTTGAACTTGTCTCATAGAGTTTCCACCGTCAAGTATAATATCTACTAGGAAAACAAATGAAATGTAATGCACGAGATTGTTTTCTATATGAAATCGTACAAGTATCATAATAGCATGGCACAAGTAAAATAAATTAAGTACAGTTCTTGTCATAACACTATGCAATATTAAGCTTATACAATTTACATGATATGCATGTTTTAACATTGTCGCTTTTGAATGGCAGAAAACTGATGTTACTTTGAAGACAACCTTACCTTATTCCTCAACAGTTTTCATAAAAGAAATCGAACCTAAACCCTTTGACAAATTCCTGATGTTTTTTATGAATTAAGTAGCATCATTTTATTTATTTCGCCAAAATCAATTACCATAATTACTATCATTTTATCGTACCCGAATAAATTTATTTTTTTTCACTATAGTAGTTTGGTATTCTAGTCATTCAGGATTGACGACTATCGACTCAATGTTTTATTTGTTATTGTCACTGTTTTATTATAAATCCTCGGCAGAACCACGTTATAAAAGGATAATCTCCGAAATATGTTTCAATTCGGCAGAAAATTAAATACAAAAAAATTAATATTAAAAATTGAAAAATCAGTATTTTTTCATGTTAGACAGAAAATTACATACATTTTTAATAATGGTAAGGGACAAACATTGAAATAAAAATAAAAAAAGTATTTCAATGAACTTTTCCTTTTTAATCTATTTTTTCTAAATCCGATAATTCCTCAGAGGCTTCAATAATGGTCTCGTGACTTAAATTAAATTTGTTATCAAGTACTACCACTGATTAATTCATCTACTTGTCTTTATGCCATTAAGCACCATGCGTTCTATTTATTGTTCTGTTATTAGAGAACAGTTTTAAATTTCAATAAACAATTTTTTAAATAGTGTGCTCTGATAGTATTTTATTGAAGTAAAATTGATTGAATAGTTTGATCCAAATTATTCCACTTTTGACTCCAGTTATAGCGTTTCTAATTTACGTAACTGACTTAAAAATTGTATTGAAACGTCTTGTAAAAAATAAAGCATAATTACAAAGACGCAACAATTACTTTAAACATTTTTTTTTTACTGACAATAGCTATATACAACACTATTAATAGTCTGGATGGAAATTTTGTTGTTATTTCTTCAATTATGTCATTGTAGTTGCTCAGTTTGTGTGGAAGATAATTTACTAATCTAACAGCCATAGATGGACACTTTGGGATCTTCAGATCCTCCTGTGGCTCAATCACTAAGCCTCTGTAAGGTGTACTCCTTTAATTGCGGGAAAACCTGGTAGTTGAGGGTGATTTTGAATAAATCACCACCCTGCTCAACTTTTATTTTAAAAACAGTGCACTATCTACTATGTACTGAAGGCCCTTGATGGGTTGTAGTGGCACTGGTTTCTCTTTTTCAAATTTACAAAACACACTGATCCTTTCGTAGCAAAAGAGCACTGACTATTAAAATGTGAAGTAAATGTAAATTCTTCTTTTTTCCTGTGCTGCATAAATATAGATGTCCTTTTTTAGCAGCACTTTCAGATTTTACTTCCAAGTAAGTAAAGCTAATTTCCGAATCTTTGCTAAATTTTTAAATTTTAACATAAAATTTTAGAGAAATTTTAATTTTCTTTATTCCTTTCTGATAATAATCCACGCGGCTAAAATTAAATCAAGTTTCCTTATAATAAAATATGGCTTTATTTACTATGTTTGTATAATGATAAAAGCTGTCAAAAAGTGTTTGCCGGTAGCAATGAAGGCGAGGCTATGCAAAAAACCCGATTTATGAGTGACAGTCGGGATAAATCATCCTAAATTCGAATTTATATTCTTGAGGCCGCCACTTCCGCTCGTAATACATCAATAAATATTCTCTGAGACTTTTCAAAATTCTTATTTTAGTCTCCTTGGATTTTTCAATCTAGCAAGGTCAGTATTGTAAAAGGTAGTTGATTTTTTTTTTGTGCAAAGTCACTGCGTGCAACTTGTAATTTACACTTACCCTATATTACATCTAGAATTAAAAAAAAAATCTGTACCACTTGAACCCACTAAAAATCTTGGATTCAGTGCGTAGTAGAGACTGTACCGTTTCGTGGACGATGGCTGTTCAGGTACGTGATTTGTCCTAGGCAAACAATTTATATAAGCTGGATGAGCCCAACGATGGTCTAATCTCCGAACGCTAACCGATTAAATAGAAGTATACCAGCTGTGGGATTCCAGCCCAGGATCTTCGGCTCGACAATATTTAATATTTTAATCATGAAGTATTTCTAACTGAAAACTAATGATGATTTTTTTATATTTCAAAACAATTTTTTTAGTAATTTTTAATAAATTAAAAAAATCTCTTAAAAGTGTATATTAACTAAGTCAGTACCAGTACCGTAAAACTAAATTTTAGCTATTGCTTGATATTATGTACACAAAAGCAAAGTCAGAGAAATAATTTCTTAAATAGGGTTGAATTATTTATTTGAAAGTCAGAATAGTTCGATTTTTTTTTTTTTTTTGTTTATCGGGGTCCATTTTCTTTCCCGATTAAGAAAATATTGTGTAAAAATTTGAGGTTAGATAATTTGGTTTTCATAAAATTTTTAAGTATCTTTTTATTATTTTTAATCCCTGTTAAACCATACTAACCGTCTAATAGATATAAATATCATAAGTTAGACATGACCAGGCAGGCGGACACACACCTGCACCAGAATCGCTATCTCAACCGTGCCGATTTACAAACGATACATATTTCACTGTTAGAAAGCCTAGCGCCATTGTCTATAGAGTTTAGTTTCTCTCGGCGATGAGTTACTGGTTAAGAGCTATTGATAAAGTGCCCACGGTGTATGTACTGCACTTAAGCTGTATACACCGCACTTAAGCGGGTGTCTTGTGGCCGCTGCCGCTGTATCGGGCTACTGCACTTGCCCATGTTTTTATGCGCACTGTCAATATCTATCGCATGAGTTATTGTCTACAGGATATTATATCGCTAAGGTAATAGAAATGGCCTTCACATATCGATTTCGCTGAGTGAATACTGATTCGGTTTAATCTGTATTCTTTCCTATCCACGCTATTGATTATGGTTTTTGCTATTTTTTTTTTAGTATTTAGGTAAAGCTAATATTATCTTATAGCATTAATATTTTTTTAGTCATTAGTTTATTAAGGCAGTTATATACAAATTTAAATATACACTGAAACATACATACACACAAATAAATTCAAACACAAGTTTAAATATTGCCCCTTAAAAAGAACTATGTCTCAAAAACCTAATTCTTCAATAAAGGTACTTGTTAGGGCACCATAAGGGTAACAGGAATTGCACCCTTGTAAAACCTTTCCCTATATCACGAAGCTCTGATAGGCGTTGATCTGAGTCAATTAATTTTTAAAAATTAATAAACTATATTTGAATGTTTAAATAAAAAGAAATAAATAAAAGGGAAAGCCAGATATACTACCAAATGCCTTTTTTTAAACTCTTATAATAAATCCAATTACTTATAATAAAAAACTATTAAACCAAATCAGATACCATTAGTTAAAAACAAAATAAATATGAGTTAAAAATGCATTAAAGTTTCGTTGAATGAAATGAAAAAAGTAATAATCAAAATTATCGTATTATACAATCAAGTAAACAATAATTTTTAAATGAGTTCATATGTGGATATTTTAATTGATATGAACTATGATTTCATGAATTATGAAATATGAAGCAATTAAAATAAATAAATGTCTATTTGACTAGCCTGGGTCAATATTTATTTCTTTTCAGACGACTTCTCGATGATTTTAACTATGACAATATGACTTCATGAAAAAACACAAAAGCATATTGGAAATGGAATATCAGATATATCGTTCCTAAATTTCTATGCTACAATTAAAATACAATTTCTACTGAATACTTAAGAAGGCTTAACTCAAAAAGCCATGTTTGAGCTGTCTTGTTCTTTTGAAAGATATATATTATTTTAATTCCTAAATCATAATTTTTTTTATTAAATTGGAGCATGTAATTTCCTGTACTTGAATGAAATAGAAAAGAAGTTCTTGTGATATTTTCCAAATATTACATAAAATCCAAAAGTGATTAGTATATATTTTGTTTTGTAATTTATAGACCGGATATTTCTTATTATTATCACATTGAAAATAATTAAATAATTAAAATTTAAAATATATCAGAGGAAATAACGTTTTTATTACAAATCAACGTTATATTCCAACTTGGAATAATTAGTAAATATTTTCGAAATTAATAATTTAACTCTTTTAGAAATTTGTTTATCTTCTACTTTCCACTTTAAAGTATAGTCATTACACAGAAAACATGAATTCATATGAACTATGTTGTTAATTTGGAACATAAAATAAATAAAAATATCAAATATTAATTAAAGAAACATTAAAAGTATTTATGTTGACGCTTTAGGTATTAGGATCAATAACAGTTTTTTTATGTGACGCAAACTAAAAAAAGAAATGGTAATCAATTATAATCAATGCTGATTTAAACCAGGTCTATACAACGATCTACAAGTTAATTAAAAATAAACAAACAAATCAAAAAAGGAAAAAGAATAAAATTATTTTAAGAAAGGATTTGGTCATACAATTTAACGAGAAATAAAAAGATAAATTGGTATTTAGTGAGATCGATAGATATGTGAAGGTTAAATCAATTTCCTTGCCTCTTTACAATAAATTATTGTATTGTTACGGGCGCCGGCAGGAAGAAGGAAGTAAGGGGATTAGCGGCTTAAATCCGCCGGCGGGAGAAGTTAAAACAGGATTAGGACTGTTCTAGATCGTCTTCTTTTGTCGGAAAAGGATTAAGAAGATTCCAGAATTTTCTGGCCCCTTCGTGTTCTAGAATGTTCGGCCTTGCCTCTTTAAATACTTCCCTCAACTCGAGGCAGTCAGTCTTAGCCTGAGAGTAGACCAGTGAAGATCTGTGATAAGTGTAATAAGTGAGTGTCAGTGTGATAAACTAGTCAGTGTTGAACCGGCCCGTGTAATAAGTGTATCAGTGAACTGTGACAGTCTCGCGAGTGTAATAAACTGTTTCTGTTTGTTACTGTGTGTCAGTTTGTGATACTTGAAGAATCTTACGGTCGGTGGACTAGTGAACTGTAAGTGTTAATTATTAGTTATAAATTGTAGTGTAATTTTATAATATTCATAGAAACTATTGTAACTAGTTAAGTTATCTAGAATTAGTAATATCTTATATTATTGTAATAATTAAATAGGAGTTAGGTCTAGATGATAATATTTAGAATATTGTTATTGTAAATTTATATTAGTTCAATAATTTAATTGTTAATAGTTCAATTGTATCCTTTTTATCATTTTGTTAATAAATATTAGTTTCTTTAATTAAGGAATTGTTTAATTCATTTTTATACCCAGTAGCCCGTAACAAATTGGTGTCAGAAGTGGGATAATTGTGAAACTGCTATTATTTTGCATTTGGTCTTGTATTTTGTAATTATTGGGCTACTGTATGAAGAATGGCTTCTAAAAGTGTTAGGTTAATTGATTTAAAAGTTGCGGATTTGAAACGTGAATTGGAGGAACGTGATCTTGATTGTTCCGGAACTAAAAGTGTACTGCAAGAGCGCTTGCGTCAATATTTTGTAGATTTAGGGGAAAATCCAGATGACGTTCTATTTGAAACTGATTTAAGCAAGTTGTCTGCAACTTTTAAAAATTAATTAGGTACTGTTAAAAATGAGTTAAGCAATGTAGAAAATAAGTTAGGTAATGAATTAAGCAATGTTAAAAATGAGCTAGGTAATGAATTAGGTACTGTTAAAAATGAGTTAAGCAATGTAGAAAATAAGCTAGGTAATGAATTAAGCAGTGTAAAAAATGAATTAGGTACTGTTAAAAGTGATTTATTAGATACATTAGAGTCTAAGTTAGGCACATTAGAGACTAAGCTGATGGAAAATGTTGAGAATAAGTTAGCTAATGTAGATAATAAGTTAGCCGATGTAAATAATAAAGTAGCTAATGTAGAATCTAGGTTAGGATAAGAGCTGAATTCAATTAAAGACGAACTTAGGCTAAGAGTCGAAGCTCTCGAGGGACGTATGAGCAACCCACCGACGAACGACACCGATCGTTCCACAGAGGGCAGCTTTCATAGGACCATTATGCCCGCCAACGCTGGAACGCCACCAAATCACAACACTATTCCAGTATTCGATGGAAAGACGCCGTGGGAGAACTACATGACTCTCTTCGAGACTGCGGCTTCAATCCACGGGTGGTGAAAAAAAAAACCCCAAGCTTCAGCGTTGTGCCTGGCCTTGCGTGGAGACGCCTTGGGAGTACTGCAAGGGATGCCCATGACAGAGCGGTCTAACTACGGGGAACTGGTTAGAAGACTGGAGATGCGTTTCGGCCACCGACACATGGACCAGCTTTATCGCTCACAGCTGAGAAACAGGATCCAGAAGACCAACGAGACGCTACAGGAATTTGAAGCGGACATTGCACGGCTGGTGAGGAATGCCTACCCATCGGTCACCGATGATGTCTACGAGAGTCTGGCTGTCGACAAATTCCTGGACGGACTTCGGGACCCCGAGACGCAACAAGCAGTTAAGCTCGCCCGACCAAAAACGCTAGGAGACGCATTATCTCAGGCCATGGAGTTCGAGGCTGTCAGACAGTCAGTACGGGGCCATGCACGAGTTCGAGCAGCAGAAGCGGAGCCTAATAAGGTCCCTAGCGTCGAAGATATTCTGACAAAGGTCTTGGAGGCTCTAAGGACCCGTAAGAAGGAGATACGCTGTTGGAGCTGCGGCCAACTTGGACACCCTGGAGAAGCAAGAAAAGCCACAGGAACGAAGTAGGGTTGATGGGGAGGAACAACTATCAGCCCGCTACGTCAGAGGCCCGAGGAAGACCAGTAGAGTTGCGTCTTTAGGGAGCAGAACGAACAGCTTCTACGTTGATGGGAAGGTGAACGGGCAGCTGCGAAGTCTGCTACTGGATACCGGCGCAACCAAGACAATCTTGAGCTCAAAGAAAGTTCCTGCTGAGAAGATGTTGCCAACGATTTGGACATTACGGACTGCCACAGGAGAGCCAGCCAAGGTCTACGGGGAGACAGTTGCCTACTTCATCATCGGGGGTCAAGATCTGAAGCACCGCGCTCTCGTGGCAGATATTGATGAAGATGTCATATTGGGCACGGACTTGATGATCACATGCGGGATCAAGCTGGATATGGCAAGAGGTGTGATGACGCTGGGAGACGAAGAAGTCATCCTCCGGCAGGGAAAGGATATCTACGCACGAGTGCGCTTACTAGAAGACACCACTTTACCTTCTCGGAGCCAAATCATAACACATGGGACGGTCGAAGGACATCTACCTGAGGGTCAA
Organism: Arma custos; assembly: GCA_037127475.1. Classification (NCBI taxonomy): domain Eukaryota; kingdom Metazoa; phylum Arthropoda; class Insecta; order Hemiptera; family Pentatomidae; genus Arma; species Arma custos. Next base: position 64,395,999 of record CM073763.1, read on the forward strand.
TGTGCTTCTTGAACCTGGAAAACAAGAAGAACAGGATATCGGACGCGGCGTACTGGTGGCTAGGTCTCTCATCAAGGTCGGACGTACCACTCCGATTCGGCTAATGAACCTGAACAGCTTCCCAGTAACACTGAACAAAGGAACACCGGTAGGAGAATGTACAACCGCTACCTCAGTGGTTCGTCAGCTGCAACGTCATCCCACCGAGCTGCGAGGACTGCCGGAAGAACTAACAGGATTTGTGGACGAATCCTGCCGGGAACTCTCGCCTGAACAGAGCGAGGAAGTGAAGAAGATGATTATCCGATGGCAGGACGTCTTCGAGATCAGCCCAGGGCCACGGGGTAGAACGGATATCGTCCAGCACAGAATTGACACCGGGGATGCTAAGCCCAGCCGACAGGTCCCGCGGAGGCTGCCGTTAGCCAAACGGGAGGACGCCGAGAAGATCATCAAGGAGATGGCGACTGATGGTGTCATTGAGCCTTCGTGTAGCCCCTGGATGTCTCCTGTTGTATTGGTGAAGAAGAAGGACGGCACAACGAGATTCTGCGTAGACTACCGCCTTCTGAATAACGTCACCAAGAAAGACAGTTATCCGCTCCCAAGGATTGATGATACCCTGGACACCCTAGAGGGGTGTAAACTTTTCTCTACCTTGGATCTCCGCAGTGGAAATTGGCAGTTTGGATTGAAACCTGAAGATAAAGAGAAGACAGCGTTCTCGATTGGGACTGGACTCTGGCAATTTACGGTGATGCCATTCGGGCTTTGCAATGCTCCTGCAACATTTGAGAGGCTGATGGAAAGCGTGTTAAGAGGTCTCTCTTGGGAAATTTGTCTGGTATACTTAGATGACATCATTGTGCTGGGAAAGTCCTTCGCTCACCATCTGAAGAATCTGGAGAAGGTCTTCGAACGACTGCGTGCAGCGAACCTTAAATTGAACCCGAAGAAGTGTCATCTCTTCCGAAGGCAAGTCAACTATCTGGGGCATGTTGTGTCAGACAACGGAGTTGCCGTTGGCCCAGAGAAGATTGCAGCGATCACCGACTGGCCAGTACCTCGAGATAAGCACCAAGTAAGAAGTTTTCTCGGCCTCTGCACCTACTACAGGAGGTACGTGAAAGGATTTGCAAACATTGCAAAACCTCTTACCAGGCTCACCGAGGAAAAACGGACTTTCCTTTGGGATCACGAATGTCAGGCATCCTTCGAGGAGTTGAAGAGCAAGTTGAGTAGTGCTCCTATTCTGAGCTATCCACGTCCCGAGGGCAAGTTCATACTTGACTCTCAGCTCCAAGATGGAGAAGAAAGGGTTATTGGATATTTCAGTAAAGCGCTCTCAGCTCCGGAACGCAACTACTGTGTCACGAGGAAGGAGCTTCTGGCAGTGGTGAAATCTATAGAGCATTTTCACAAGTATCTATACGGCAGAAGATTCCTCCTGAGAACGGACCACGCGGCTCTAATGTGGCTACTACGATTCAAGTCACCAGAAGGACAAGTGGCGAGGTGGATAGAGCGCCTTCAAGAATATGACTTTGAATCTGCTCATCGTGCTGGAACGAGTCACAGAAATGCGGATGCGCTCTCTAGGAGACCTTGTGACGAAAAATGCGGGCATTGTTCTCGACAAGAAGAGAAGCAGGCAGCAGTGTTGAGGACAACGGTGGTCATGGACAGTTGGCAGGATGCAGAGGTGTCAAAGGAGCAGGACAGGGACCCGGACTTGAAACAACTGAAGCAGTGGAAACTATCAGGGCAAGGAAGACCAACCTGGCAGGATGTTGCTTCAATGTCGAAGAATGTAAAGACTTACTGGGCCCAATGGGGCTCCATTCTAGTGGACAACGGGCTGCTGAAACGGGCATTGGAGAACACGGAAGGAGATCAGCGCAGACTTCAGCTCATTGTCCCAAAGAGTAAAGTGCCCGAAGTACTCAGGGAACTTCATGACGAAGTATCTGGCGGCCACCTTGGAGTTCACCGTACATTGGAAAAGGTACGTGAACGCTTTTACTGGGCGAACCTTAAGGACGATGTGTTGGACTGGTGCAGGCGTTGTGCGACTTGTGCGGCTTCTAACGGACCCATAAGAAGAAAGAAGGCCCCAATGAAGAAGTACAACGTGGGAGCACCGTTTGAGAGAATAGCAATTGACATCGCTGGCCCTTTCCCTATGACGGATGAAGGTAACCGGTATATTCTCGTGGCCATGGACTACTTTTCCAAGTGGGTGGAAGCTTACGCCCTTCCGAATCAGGAGGCAGTCACGGTTGCGGACGTACTGATGAAGCAGCTCGTCAGTAGGTTTGGAGTACCCATGGAACTTCACTCTGAACAGGGACGAAACTTCGAGTCTGCAGTCTTCTCCGGGATGTGCGAAGCACTGGGAATACGGAAGACCAGAACGACACCTCTTCACCCTCAATCCGATGGCATGGTGGAGCGCATGAACAGGACTATGGGTCGATATTTGTCCAAAGTGGTCTCCGACCATCAGCGAGACTGGGACCAGTATCTTCACCTGTTCCTGCTGGCCTACCGCAGTTCAGTCAGTGAGGCAACGGTGCAGACTCCTGCAAATGTGGTGTTCGGCAGAGAACTTCGGTTGCCTTGTGATCTGAAGTTCGGTTTCAAGCCTGATGAGGAAATTGCCGGACAGGAGTACGTCACGGATCTACGGAAGCGAATGGATAATATCCACGAGAAGGTTCGCACAAACATCCAGGGAGCCAGTGACAGAATGAAGGAGCGTTACGACATCAGGGCTGAGAAGGGTGGCCACCAACCTGGAGACTTGGTCTGGCTACATGATCCTCGAAGAAGGCGAGGCTACTCACCTAAACTTCAGAACTCCTGGGACGGCCCGTTTGAGATCGTCAAGAGGATCAGTGACGTCATATATAGGATCAGGAAGCAGCCTAAAGGAAAACCCAAGGTAGTCCATTTCAATAGACTGGCCCCGTACAAAGGAGACCACGGCCCGAAAGAAGACCAGCAGGTCAGGTACCTAAACAACGTCAAGACAAATAACTCAGTTGCTCATACTAAAGTACCAGGGACCCGTGGAGTAACTCAGGTAATCTACAGGGATATCTTCTCGTTACCAGTGGAGTATTCTCTGGCCCATTGCGTTGCCGAAGATCTGAGGACTTCTCGAGGGATTGCAACGGTCTTCAGGAAGAAGTTCGGCGGAACTGAGGAGCTGGAACGCCAAGGACCAAGTGTCGGGAAGGCACTCCACCAGCCGCACGAAGGACGACACCTGTTTTACTTGGTTACCAAGCGTGCCACTGATCAGAAGCCGACATATGACGCACTGCGGCGAAGCCTCGACGACCTTCGGAGTAAGCTTCTGAGACTGCGTGTCACTAAGCTCGCTATTCCGAAGTTGGGCTGTGGATACGACGGCTTGGAGTGGAAGATTGTCAGGGACATGATCGAACAGACATTCGCCAACTCTGGAGTTGCCATATTGGTGTGCACGTTCAACCCCTGGAAAGAAAGTGCGTCTCCATCAGTAGAAGCTCATAAATGCCCGATTTCTCCGGACATGCTCTGGGGCAGAGCACTTTTAAGGAGGGGGCAGTGTTACGGGCGCCGGCAGGAAGAAGGAAGTAAGGGGATTAGCGGCTTAAATCCGCCGGCGGGAGAAGTTAAAACAGGATTAGGACTGTTCTAGATCGTCTTCTTTTGTCGGAAAAGGATTAAGAAGATTCCAGAATTTTCTGGCCCCTTCGTGTTCTAGAATGTTCGGCCTTGCCTCTTTAAATACTTCCCTCAACTCGAGGCAGTCAGTCTTAGCCTGAGAGTAGACCAGTGAAGATCTGTGATAAGTATAATAAGTGAGTGTCAGTGTGATAAACTAGTCAGTGTTGAACCGGCCCGTGTAATAAGTGTATCAGTGAACTGTGACAGTCTCGCGAGTGTAATAAACTGTTTCTGTTTGTTACTGTGTGTCAGTTTGTGATACTTGAAGAATCTTACGGTCGGTGGACTAGTGAACTGTAAGTGTTAATTATTAGTTATAAATTGTAGTGTAATTTTATAATATTCATAGAAACTATTGTAACTAGTTAAGTTATCTAGAATTAGTAATATCTTATATTATTGTAATAATTAAATAGGAGTTAGGTCTAGATGATAATATTTAGAATATTGTTATTGTAAATTTATATTAGTTCAATAATTTAATTGTTAATAGTTCAATTGTATCCTTTTTATCATTTTGTTAATAAATATTAGTTTCTTTAATTAAGGAATTGTTTAATTCATTTTTATACCCAGTAGCCCGTAACAGTATAGATAATTTATAGAACAAGTTTCAAATCCATGAAAAATTAGTAATTTTTTATTTCATGTAAAAATTACTGTAAATGTATTTGTAGATAAGGGTTATTAAAAAATAATGATACCGATTCCGCGGTAACTTTGCTTTCCTGAACATTTATTAAATATTGAGTTACCTCGTTTTTCTCCTATTGTCTTCATTTCTGTAGTAAATGTTCCTTAAAAAATAGTTGAGATTTTTTTTTATAGTAAAGATCCGAAAATTTTATACGATAACTTCCTATAAATGTTCGGATAGACGTCCCTTTGTTTGTATGTTTTTTGTATTTTTTTTATCATGCAAGGGATTTTAATCTTTCCTTAAAGTATTTATGATGAAAACATTTTAAAATTAATTTTTCCATATTAGAGACATTTTTCTTTTCAGTATAGATCTAAAAATTTTATAGGATTACTTCCTATAAATATTCCTTTGTTTGAATGTTCTTTTTTATTTTGCATGGAATTTTTATCTTTCCTTATAGTATTTTATCCTCAAAACATTTTTAAATTAACTTTTCCATATTTGAGGTATTTCTTCTTTTAAATAATATTGACGAGGCTTAAGAGGGCTTGATTGGTGACCTTTCGATCTAACGCATCTCCCCTGTTCCCCGTCAGGAAGGAATGCATGAATCACCAACTTCTTCGCCAATAAAGAACGAAGCCCTCCCGCGAAGCAATGGATTTCTGTTATACCACTTCCAAAGCAGGCGATTTGTCTTTCGCTTTTTGTCATCGTTTTGCCCTATGGCGCCTGAACAAATAAAGGAAGGCAACATTTTCGCACGTAGCGACCACAAAGAGGCGGCCTACTTTACGACTGCCGATCGCCAATAAAACCCTCCCCGCTAGTGTATTATAAAATAAAATCCAAATGAAAAAGAATTTATCAAGGCTAATTAGGAGTACAATTCAGTTTTACTGCGCAGGCGCACTAATGGGCCCTGACTGTGGGAACGGACTGACACATAAAGTCGCTACAAGGACAGCACATTAAGCACATTAGCAGCACACTATTTGAGATGGTGACCAGAGATTAGTGTGGACAATGCTCCTCCTAAGCACACCTTATGGTAATCTCTCCATGGGCGCCTCTCAAGTTCTATTCCATCCACAATATGTGTCTTCGCTGGAGGCATTCCCTTCTCTTGTGGGTGGGACATAACTTCCAGCTCTGAGGAATTCGGCCGCGTCCTCTTCTGCATTAATTCTAGGTGCTTCTGTTGGATTCAGACCATAATTTTTGTTGCATTATTGCATGTTTATAAATTACGTTTTCTATATTTCTGTGAGTGTATATATACATAAATTGTTATCTACTTTTCTTGACTGTTGATAAATAAGTTTTATTGTCCGTTCTTGAGATTCAGTATATTCGTTAAACTTCTTTTAAGCGATGTGTCGAGGCTATATTAATCTTATAATTATGTAGTATAAGTATCTCCGTAAAAGTCAATTTTATATTTGGACTAGTGTGTTATTTAATATAATTTACTAAAATCCTTTTTTTTCATTGTTAGGACATTATGAGAAGAGTATATTATAATAATAATGCAGCCTCGAGACGTCAAAAGGAATATACATTTATATATGGATGGTTTTAATTTATTTCTAAAGAAAATAATTAAAAACATCTTATTTTTACTTTTTTAAATATGAAATAATTGTTAATATATATTTTTTTCAAATAAAAAAATTAATTTCCCTAACAATTCGCTGTCAATCAACGTATAATCCTAGTAAAATCGTATTCAGTAAAATAATGAATTTGAGATTAAGAAAAATGCAATGATTGATTGACACATGAATGCAGATAGCATATCATGATGTTTTATTTATCTCATATAAACTTTATTCTTTATTCACTTAAAATTGCTTTTAGTTTGTTATATTTTTTTTTTAATTTTGTCAGTGTAATTTATTTCTTATTTAATTAACACTAATAATTTTAAATTTTCTTCTCGCTTCCAGATACAGAACCTATTCCATTAATTTGCTTAAACCTTATCTGTTGCTGGCTGTAACCACGCCAATGATCACCTGAGTTGATAACATATTAAATATTTTAATAATTATAGTATACAAGAGATCTACTTTTTTAAAATTAAGTATGCTAATGCCATTTGAACATGCATAACCACTTTATAGATGGATATTCATATCTTGTAAAAGTATTGATAAAAAATAATAAAATAAATCATATTGAAATTCTGATCATATACCATAAACTCTATGATTAATTATTTTACATGGCAGAATAGAAGTTTTTTTATGTTATTTTGATGTATGGCTTTATTAAAATTTTAAAATATGATCGGAACAATTTATAATTATAATAAACAATGTTTAATAAAGGAAATATTACCAACATTCGTACATAGCAGTTTTGACCGCCTTCAGGAATCTGCCCGGCTAGCTCAGTCGGTAGAGCATGAGACTCTTAATCTCAGGGTCGTGGGTTCGAGCCCCACGTTGGGCGCAATTTTTTTTTCCATCTCATAATGATATTTCAGGTATTTAACAACCACTAATAATTTTAAAATTTTAGTAATTTTTTAACCGTAGATATGTATAGATATTTTTTTGAAATAATTTATTTAATAAAATTTACAACTGTATTAAAATAATACAATAAGTAAATATAATGATTGGTACATAATATGCATATTAAAACAAATATTACAAAAATGCATGCACCAAAAATAGAATATAGAAATTCTGACTACTTTCGATATGTTTCAAAATAAATAAATGAACAATATTGCATTACACATTGCTACCAGAGTTTTTGATTTAATGAAATATGAAAAAAAAATAATGAGAACTTGTTTATTATTTATTATTCATAAAATGCTTATGAATGGGCGACCCTTTTATTATCATAAACCAATCAAGTTTGCTGATTTTAAATATTTAAATAGTGATTTTCTATATATATTTATATTTTCTCTTGAAAGAACCGTTTATGTATGGGCACATTCCATACCACTGTATATTTTATGCTTTTTAATTACTTATTTACAAGATTAAGTCATTAAATATTTACAAGATTAATTAAAAATGTAAAAAGAACATTATTATTTACTTCCTATAACATTTTATAACTTTTTTTACATTTGATACATTTACAAAAATGATTTAATAAAATTATCACTACTTTATAAATGTTTATATTTTATAATGCCTATCTGTATATATTCATCTATTTATTTATTAAAATATTTTGGTGTATCTATCTTATATGTCTACTCGGCAATTCTTGCCGTTCAGATCAAAATAATGAGTGGTAAATGGCTGTACCGATGAATTCGTATATCAGCTCATGGTCTGAATGCTTTAACTAATTGAAATCTAATTTGTGATCATAATTGAACATTTTCCGACATGTTGAATCGTTAATTATTTTAATCTTACAGCAGTATCCTTTTATGAGAGGTGCGCAGTGGTAGAGCGTTGGGTTGTCGTGCCCAGGGTTCCCTGTTCAAATCCATCTTCTATAACATAGGTTATTACCAGGTTTTTGAGACAACTGTTAAAGAGGTTATGTGTGTCGCCTTATGTAATATATATCATGCTGCTCGTTTAAATTTTAGCATAAACAATGTATTGAGAGTAGTCAAAACCTTGATTATTTATTTTCCCTTTCAATTCCTATTTTATCAATCGAAGCAAGTTTAGTATCGAAAAAATCTTGCGTGCACTTCCTTGAACGCCTATTTAACTACTATCTACAATGTCATCACGGTAATGATTTTAACTATTTATTTTGTGTTTCCTATTTCATCTTTTATAGAAACAAGATTTTATTTAATCTGGCAACAGCTATGATAGATCTTTTTAGAGAAGAAGTGGTTGTCTGTACCTTCTAATGTAAGGAAGAAATAGTTGGGAGTGCAGTCAATAAAAACACCTTAATAAGAGTATAGTTATTTATTGTGTGCCGACGTTTCGACCTACAATGTAGGCCATTTTCAGGGCTATGAAGAAACAAACAGAACAAAAATATAAAAAACGTTGCAGTAACAAGAATATGGTGACATGTAATGTGGAACATTAAAATAGTGACTAGATATGATGAAATAGTGAATAGATATGATAATTAAAGATAGCGAATATTAAAGTGGTTACAGAATATAATAAAATTAAAGTAGTGACAGAATAAAATTACAGATGATGAACAGAAATTAAAATAGTGACAGATATAATAATTAAAGAAAACGAATATAAAATAAATGTACAGAAAGGATAAAATGCAAACATAACATAAAGGGAAAGAAAAATGAGGAGGTAAATAGAAAGATACAAAATGAGAAGATTAAAATATAGAAGGGGTGGAATATGAAGGATTTAGAAAAAACTAGTATAATTATAGATATAAATGGTATGATACCAGACTTCTAGAGGTTACATAAGTAAAATGTTTTTTATATTTTTATCATTTTTTTATATTTTATTTTATATTATATTTTAAAAATGTTTTTTATATTTTTGTTCTGTTTGTTTCTCTCTCATAGCCCTGAAGATGGCCTACATTGTAGGCCGAAACGTCGGCACACAATAAATAAGTATACACTTATTAAGATGTTTTTATTGACTGCACCCACAACTATTTCTTCCTTACATTACGCTTTGATAGATCCTTTAGAACCTGGGAACCTTCTGGAGCTCATCCGGTCCATTTAAACTGGTTACCAAAAATAAGTGGAAAAAGCTGGCGGTTGAGCTTGATGTCAGACAAATCATCTCCTTTTGCTGAAATAGTACAGTCATGTATTGGGCTTGTATCCTGTACCATTGTATTGAACTTAAGAACCTTCACGTGTCGTAATGGTACAGGATTTCATTTTTAAGAGAATGAAAATGGTTGAGGTCAGAAAAAATCTGTTTAGTAAGAAGGACATTGCAGGTCTTCTTCAGGGATATTAGTGAGGTAAAATGTTAACAGTTGACTGATTTGATTTGACAGTTGATTGATTTCGTTTTTAGTTTACTGTGCATTCACACACCAATTTTGTTTGTTTCCTATTGTCCCTTAGAGAAAAGTTTGCAAAGATTATCTATTTGCGATAACATAAAGCCTTCCTTCCTTTCCTGAATGGATACTATAGATTCCTATCTACGTCCGATCTAAACTAGGATTGTCACCACCCTTCCTACCTGCGGTAGGCAGCTGCGTCACTCGTAGACGAAAGATAATTGGTGCGAGCGATGTCCTAAGATAAAAGAATTATTTATGTGTCAGTTTCGGGATTCCACAGAGCCTATGCCATTAATATTTCCTTTAATTAACACTATCTTAGCAGTAAATTGGTGGAAGCTTTTAGTCTATCTGTGTAGCATACTAACCTGTCAAATAAACTAAGAGTGAAGGCGATGTGGGGCTTCACCCATCAGCTCTCGACACCTGAGCAGCTCAAAAGGGAGGAACATACAACTAAGTTTGGTGCTCTCGAGTTAACAACTAACTAATTTTTAAATATTACTATAAATTTTAATAAATTTAACACTTATTTTTCATTGGCCTCAATTTTAGGTCCATTTCAATATGAAAGATTTCAAAAATATAGTTTATAAATCATTAAAAATTATTACCATTTTTTAGGCTTATTATTGTGTATTCACCCTATACGTTTCAGGTTTTATTACTAAATTATATTTTTCGCCGCAATAAGAGCTATGTTAATTCAGTGAACGTTAGTCAAGCTGAATATTTATTTTACCCAATTTGAAAATAAAAAACGAAGTTTAGCAAACAATGTTTTTTATTTTCAAATTGGGTAAAATAAATGTTCAGCTCGGCTAACGCTCACTCAATTAACATAGCTCTTATTGCGGCGAAAAATATAATTTACTAATAAAACCTGAAACGTATAGGGTGAATACAAAATAATAAGCCTAAAAAATGGTAATAATTTTTAGTGATTTATAAACTGTATTATAAAGATTTCAATTTTTTATAATTATTGGTCAATTTTTTGAGTTTTTAAATATTTTTATTTTTAATGATTTCATATTGACATGGACCTAAAATTGAGGCCAATGAAAAATTAGTGTTAAATTTATCAATTTTTTGTTATGGGGTAAAAGAAATATAATTGGTTCTCACTCATCCCTGTTCTTTTTGTAATGAAAAATTTAATTTAGTAATGAACACTTGAAAATTGTGGGAAAATGTACACCAACAGATCAAACAAGTATTTTATTTTTTAATTTATTGATAAATCGTTTTATAAAGATTATTTCGGGTTTAAAATTAAAGTGAGAATTAAGAAAATGATGTTAATTTTTTATTAACTTTTTTTCTAATAGGGTAAAAGCAATATTCAGCTTTTGAATGAGCTTAACGATACTTAGCATGCCAACAAAATATTTTTTTTAATTATTTACAAAATAAATATAATAATAGATAATTTTTCTTTCAAAAATAATAATATCCTACTTCCCTAATTTAAAGCTATGATGACTGAAATGCCAACTCCACGCCTTGTCACTGAAGATCTTGTCTGAGCTTTTATAAACTTTAAAATATTTTATAACAAATTAAAGTTTATAATATTTCAATTAAAGTTTTATTTTAGATATATTTTTTAAATAAAACGTTCCACAAAATAATCAGGTGGTTTTATGTCGCAAACAAAAAACATTATTTTTGAGTATAAACATTATTATAGCAGAATTAATAAAATTACTTGATATTAATTAAATTCTAGACTACGGTTATGATGCAGGCTTGATTGTTATTTTCGGTCCATAAACCATTATGGATTAAGAAAGTATAGAACAAAGTATTACATACCTCTTGATAACACTTAAGTTGCTTTTTGAAGACAGAAGTAGCAGATATAAGTATGGTGCTAAGTCTGAGGCTGTTAGAAATTACCTGAATCCATTATTATGCTCTAATTTGCCATAAACTGCAAACTGTTAAACAAAGACAAGACAGCCAAAACAAGCGATGTTTCCAGAATTTCTATTTTTAACGGTCATTTCCAATTATGATTGGCCATTTTATATATAATATTATTTTCTGCAATATAATTGTGTGAGTTCTGCATCTAATGTCACCCGTTTTAGCAGGAAAGAAAACATATGCGAAAACATGTGGGGAAAGGGTGTTAGGCCACTATATCAGCTTCCGTTGACCAAGTTCGGGTGTGCCTTCGACATCCGAAGACACGGGGATTAACATAAACTTCTTGTCCGTAATAAGGCGTACCAGCCTCACGGACAAATGCAAATTTGGACGAGGCACTTGATGGCGAAACCTTGTCACACCGAGTGGACGAATAAATATCCTCGTGAAGGACATTAACAGAGAAATAAATAAAAGATAAAAAAAAGGGGGAGAGCGGGATGGGTGAGGGAGAATGAATTAATAACGACTCCTTTATGGTAATTAAAAGGAAATTTTTACAATTTAAAACAGAGCTCACCTGTGGATGATGACGTGACTCCAAACACCGGCCAATCGCGGAGTTTCTCTTGATTCGTCGCACAGCTGTTCTTAAATAATTATCGATCCCTATTATAGATTGCCTGTAGTGGCTTCGATAGTTACCAGGTGTCTGGTACAACTGCTGTGGAGGTAGAGGTATTGGTGTACCAATTTCATTACAAATAAATTATTACATTATTATTAATTTATTTATCGATAATCCCTAATTTGAGCTGTTTATTTGGTTAGGTATTTCATATTTCTGACGCGAAGAAGCAAATTTTTCAATGATGCCAAGAACATTGACACTCAGCATAGCATACAATCTTGTTTAAATAATATTTATAAACAATTGAAAGAAAAAACTATTATTAATAGGTGAATTAATGCTTAATGTGGGTATCATAGTGATCCCACAAATTATTTATTAATTCTATAATTAAATTTTATGAATCTTTTTATGATTTATGTACCACTACAACCTATGGAGGGTCTAGGGTTCAATACAAGGTAGGGTCCTTACTGGCCCTTGTTCAACGGTTTTGCAGGGAGGTGATTTGTCCTAGATAACGTCCAACTGCCAGGTTTACCTCCCATTTAAGGGTACCCGGTTTATAGAAGCTGGGTACCCAGAGGGTCCTTCCTTGGCCCTTAACAGATTAAATAATTGTCAGAACCAGATTTGAACACGGGACCTTCAGGCCAACGCTATATGCAACGAAATGAATAATAAATTACATTTAAGGTTGATAATTGATTAAATATTAATCAAATTAAATTGAAAATATCAAGTGTTTTTTTTGTAATAGTTTATATTATTCTGTGTTAAATGATTATATTGATGAAACATAGAAAGTTGGAAGTAACTGATTTAGGAGACTGTTGTAGTTACAATTTTTTCTTAATTGTTATTCCTATCGTTATGTAATATTGTATATAATATTGAATATTAAAACAAGTCGTTATTTGATTATTGTCTATTTCGAAGTCACTATAGCAATCATAAATAAGTACTTAGGCACTTTTATTCGAACATGATGAAAATTATTGGTTTTTTATTCGAAATTTTATTATTGTTGTCTTCATCTTTATCGTGTCTCAGCCGAATCATGTCTTCTTCTTCTCCTTCTTTTTATGAAGAATTATGCAAAGTAGATGGAGGCAATTCGAATTTGTGTCAGTTGTAACTAATTAGATATTTTACACAATCTAAGTGTAATATATTCGGGCTACCATTCCCTACCTGACTGGTTGTATAAAGTGGCGATAAAGTGACCAACAAATTCTTCTATATATTTGACGGTCGTAGGATATCTCATGTTTATTTGCATAATTATTGGTCGTAGGTTCAGCAATTTATGTGATTCAGGGCCCTCTATGGTGTCTCGTCTCTTGTCTCGTAAACTTTATAAATCCTTTATTTCTTTATTTTTTTCTCTTTTTTACTTGTTTTATAAACACCGAGTTTGAGAGCTTTTCCGAATCCCTCCTTCCATAAAATCTCCTATGATAGAATCATGGACAGTGTGATATCTGCTTTGTCGGACCACGTATGTTGAGTGGTTCTGCCATTTTTCTCGTCACTACAAATCAGTATATTAGAACAATTATGGATATTACGAAATTATTATTCGAATAATTTTTATATATTTTATTAAAATTATAAATAAATTTTACGTGGTATGCTCCTAACTTGAAATCATCAAATCATGAATTTCACCAAAATAATGGAACGGAATCATACAGTAGTAATGATTTGGTATGTTTAACAATAACAGTTTTTAGTCAAAAATAATTTTATATTATTTTTATTAACCTGTAAATATAAATGAAGTATGAACAAAATAAAAACATAAAACCAGAGCGAGGAATACATATTATATAATGTGTAGCAATAAAAATTCGTACGAATGCGAAGTATGGGAAGTGAAAAACACCAATTTTCTGGAGAATGAAAAAACTATTTCAAGCTTCATTCAAAATCAATGCGTATCGTCAAATTTATTTATCTTGTTCCATTATAAGTGTTTTTGTAATTTACTGTATATGAGCTTCATATCTATTATCGATCCTAAATCAGTCGCTATAAATCGAAAACAAAAAATTTTTTTTTTTTTTTTTTCACTTTCGATACTTTGCATTTCTACCTAAAGTTTAACGAGTGTCTTTGTATAAATGTTTTTCCAGTTCCTGGAATTTATTTCGTAGTATATATGTAAGAGTTTTTTTAAAAAATAACTAAGATAAGATAGCGTTGTCCAGTATCGTCCATTTTTATCGACCCTCTGGAAGCGACCTCCGCTGGAAGATGTCCTTCCTCCAGTAGGACTATATAGGGCGAGCTGACCACCAGGGCTGAGGGATGCTGATATATGGACAGGCGAGGTAAGGACACACGATCGCCGGACAAGAGATAAGGACCGAAATTTGATGGGGGGAGGCTGAGATATGAAGTCAGTCCCCGAGGCACCCCAAATTAACCCCCCGCCATTTTTTCATATGATATACTGTGAATGACGCAATAAATCTGTCCAGAGGCCGGGGGTAGGAAACCTCTCAGCTGTAAATTATCCTTCGGTCGATATCTTTCGCTCGATGTGCCTCCTTCTCTTAGGGCAAAAACCTTAACTCAACTCCCTTCCCTCACGCTTATATTTATACATATTATTGATTCCTGAGGATGGGGATACGTGAACTAGGAATATCTAGGAGTCATGTTTGTTTGCTCATGTACTATATAGATATGAGATATAATCTTGAATAATAGATATTGGTAATTGTAATAATTATAATTATTAGTTTGCCTACTGAACATGTTTATGATGAAGAAAATGGTCTGGGTGAAGGCTAACAATTAATCCCTTAAATATTTTATAATAAATCTTTTGATATAAAAAATAACTGTTTTTAACATAAGCATGACATCACAGTGACTAGTCTGTTTTTTCACCTTACTTTTGATTTGCTACGCAAGTTTGTGGCAAGGTTATGGAACAGATATCTGAATTTAATGAATAGATGTCTGCGAGGATTGTATCTTCATGGACTTTTCCATTGTATAAACCTTTATGTCCAGAAGAATTGCTTTTGCAAAGTAAATTCATTATTCGACAATATTGTTAACAATAACCAAGGAGCTTTTACCGTTCTCTTTAGACATTTACTTGTTGACTTATCCAGACCAGACAGATATAACCCGTTCAGGATCATCGCACAGGTTTGGAACCCCCATCTTAAGTCCCTTGTCAACGACGGGATAACTAAGAATTTTCATTTCCTTTAAAAAATCCTTGCCGGGATGCGAATTCACGAACTTGGGGATAAAAGGTGGTTATGCTAACTACCACACTACAGTTGACTCCCTACCATAAGTTGTATGATAGCATGTATTTATGTATGGTTTAAATGTTTCTTCAGTGATTAAATGCCTTCAAGTTCTTTCTTCTCCATCTCCGTTGTTTCTGCTGATTGTTGAATACCCTTCATTTTTAAGGTTATTTAATATTCAGAGGTATCGTGTATTCTCTGGATTGTGGTATTTTAAAGAATATTATTGATTAGGAGGATGATAAATGCTGTCTCGTGCTCCTTCTCTATTTGTCCTCTTTAACCCTGGCTCCTCCGCAAGGTGGTTTACTCCAGGACCCTCCCATAAACCCAACCTCTCACAACACCGACGCGATCCCCGTTAATGAGGAATCGATAGATGATATCGTCTTGTTATTTAGCCCTGACGAGAGGGTCTGTTTGGAAAAGATTGCTGCCTCCCTCCTGATTTGCATGAGAGCGCCGAGGAGGATTTACGGCCGCATACAGACAATAGTCCATTGATTAGGAGCGGAGACTTACTGGAAATACAAGACTATCTTGGGAGCAGCCATCTTAACTAACATCTGAATAAATTAACTTCCATCTATGCTTTTAGTTTTGTTTTTTTGCCTTAATTTATTTTCTGAGATTTTGGGCATGCCTCACTGATCGGAGTGTACCTTAACGAGACACTTCATACCAAAATCTTATCCTTGCATATATGTATAAACTGTTTTAAAGTAAGGAATTATTTTATAAAAATTTACTTGATTGTAGCAAGTAAGATCATGACTAATATAAAATAATAAAAAAAACACTAAATAAAAACAAAGTCTGGAACAAAGCATTATGGTCCGATATCGCTAATCTTTTCATTGAAATTATTAATATTTCTCATCAAGGAAAGTTCGATCCAAGCTTGTTAATACAATAAAATAAAAGTAGATGGACCTACCCAGTTGATCCAGCCTGTAGTCATATGTTTGCCTCAAAAATTAAGCCATGTATTTATGCCATAGTACTTGGTACACCATGTCTTGGGATATGTAATCGCTAATCCTGAAGGATATTATCTGGTAAGGATAATGTGACATAAAATTATTGTACTGCAATTGGTCCTTGAGAAGTGTACAAATTTCAATTTAATTCGAAGTTTTGAAGTGGCCGAAAATCGAATTCAAAGATGTCATAAATACATACATACTTACAGCGGAAGCTAATAAAATTACTATTACTTAATAAAATGGTAATTGGTACAGTTTTAGCGTATTTACTTATATGCACAATGCGAAATTTTATTGTCTTTATTATATAAACATTAAGATTGCTAGTATTTCTAGAGAATGTTTGAGCTCGAAGAGAATGGATATGGGAGTCTCAATGATTCCGTTCCAATACATACATACAGACGAAGCTAATAAAAGCGTGTTAAAAAATTATATTACCTACTACATAATAATGAACTTATTTCTAAATCATCACAAAATAAAACATCTTTGAAGTCATTTTAATCTGTTAGTCAGTTGTAGCCTAACAAATTAAAATAAATTATTCACACATCGAACCAGATAGAAATGGAATTTTTTTTCTGTTATTCACGTTCTGTCATTACTGAGATGAAATAAGTGAGAAACGCAGACTATTCTGGTCTGACATAGACTACAAAAGACCACAACAGGAGCAAGTTTAGCAGGGACTGAGTAAACCACAAAGTAGTTGACAGACTGTCACTCAGCCTTATAGATTAGACGTCAAGAGTAATCGGCATCTAGCCACCATCGACCCCTGTTTGTGTTCTTATAAACAAATTATTACTCCGTCCGATAGTAATTTTCCCGTTTGAAAAGTTCAAAGAAGAAGTATTTGTGTTTATTTTGCAATAGTTCGAGTTTTTCTTTAAATTTTAGTTGATTTGAGTTTATACATCATTTATATTATTATACCGTTTTGTATCATTCATCACATTTCTTGTTGAGAGTTGTAAATTTCAATAAATATTTTTTTTAAATATTTGAGCAGTTATTTTAATCATATGATGCCTAATAATCAAAGATTTTCTATCACTAAATTTTAACTTGATATTAAATAGAAATTTTTTGAAACTTGTTGAGTTTAAAAAAAAAAAATAATATGAGCTTCTGTACCATTTTAATCACGATGATGATGATGTATTATTCATTCTATTTACTAGTTATATTGTTATTATACAGTTACAAATTTCAACTTCAACTTAAGCAGTGATTTTAATCGTATTTTGACTGTGATAAAAGATTTTCTTGTTTCCAATTTTTATCTTGATAGCAAATAGCAAGTTTTTGGGACTCGAAAAAAGGTTGGTATGCGTACTGTAATATTTAACTGATTATTATAATATTTAAATTTTGACCTATATCATTTATTTGGTATTCAAATACATATTTGAATATTCCAATACGTTCTCGCAAACAGCGCAGAAAATCACTAGACCGATTTTATTTTTACCTTATATATTTTGTCGATGAATTGCTATACCGTTTCAGGTTCCAATCCGGCTCTGGCAGAAAATTATTTAACCTCTTAACAGCCAGTGGAATCTGAGGACAGTGCTGGGGCTCACCCTGCCTGTATAAAGTCGATACCCTAATAGGAGGAAAACCATGATAGTTGAGCGTCATTTTAGACAAATCAACTCTGCATAGCCGTTGTCCTAGAAACAGTTTGCCATGTACTGAAGTTCTCCTGCATAACTAGTTATGAAGCGCGATTTCTTTCTAAGTATTATTGAAAATTTCTGAAGTTTCGCTCTACCATTTGAAAAATTAAACATGTATTAATTAGTTTAATAACATTGTTAATATTTTATAGCGTTTCGAAAAGTTATTTTATGAATATTTTTTTAAATATTTTTTAACTGAATTAATCAAGTACATACTGCATGATATACGAGTACATCCTTATGTTTGTGTTAAGTGAATTCTTAATTGACATCCCTCGTATACATAATACATCCCTCGTATAACAATTTTTTTTTACTGTCTAGGTTTATTGTTAATATTTAACTACAAAATGAATACATTGATTGATGGATATATCCACCATCCAATCGCCACAGTAACTAACATCCCCTATGAATGCATCCTATTGACAGAGATAGCCGTACACTATTGCAGCCTAGACAATGCAGGTCAATGCGACCCTTTGAGGCGCCGACCAGCTCTTATCTTGATCTCCAGTGTCCTTCACTTGTCTCAGGTTGACCGATTCCAAGACTCATATGTATTGTCTTCCTCAAATATTACCTGAAATTCCAAGCAATCATAATTTTTATATAAGGTAGAGATTATGTCTGGAGCTCCAGTGAATAAGTGGTTAAGTCCAATTTTGGTCAAAATGATTTCATTCTACTGAGGGAAGAGGAATCGTATATGTTAGAACTCCATTTCAATCCAAAAACTACACGGAAATGACACGATTCCGCTTCAGATATATTACATTGTATATATAAGTAAATGCGCAGTATATCAGCTAAAATTGCATCGAATTCGATGGTTTTTATTATATATAGTAATTTTTTTAAATTTTTATAATCTATAAGCATTTTCACAGTAAAAATAGGTTTTTATCCGTAGAAATGTGTTTAGCAAAACAACTTTGTGAAATCAAAACATTTTAAACAAAATATTTACCCTCATTTTCTATATAATTAAACATTATCCTCAATGTGGTTTCAAAATTTCAATTCAAGAACTGAAAAAATATGAATATGAAATAAAACCTTAAACTGCTTTAAAACGAATGGTTTACCATTTTCTTAGTTTTAATTAGCAATATAGCATCTTTTTTTTAAAACCTTAGGTCGTCAACATATATGAGCCATATACAAAACCCATTTTAGTATCTTAAAATCCTGCTTGTAGGTAGATTCTGAGAAAATACTATTATTAGCCGGACAAGATAACTATTATAGATTCAAAGAGTACTCTAAGGATCTATTCCTGATCATTGCTAAGGCAGATTAAGGATAGTTTTTGTGCGGTCGAAGAGATGATATCGGTCGCTCTATATAGCTCCATCTATAAGGGACTGCTCCTGGACAGATGCCACGGTCCCAATTATTAATCATGACTTTAATTCTAGCTTCTCAGGTCTCCGTCAACTCTGCCATTCCTTTGTTATATATACTGTTGGCCTACAATACCTGTCCGTCCTCTCTGTTTGTTTCAAAGCTTAGAAAGACCTCCGCGTTTCTAAAATACACCTCCCACGAGGAAACATTGCATGAGGACCTTGACTAACGGTAATAGTAGATAGTTATTGCTATTTAACAGTTAAAATTACAATAACAAAAGTTATTAATATTTTTCTTCATAATACATTAATAGGACATAATTGCTTATGCCCAAATCCAAAATTTATAAAATATGATATCAGATCTATATGGGATGAATTGTGAGTTGGAATCCTATACTTAATAGGTAGCCTAGAATAAGCATTCAATGTTAGATATATATAATTTTATTGTTAACTTAATAATAACCTTAAACCTTAACAATAACAACAACATTAAACATTTTTTTGTGAAAGAAAATGGTGAAGGTGGAGATTAGTGAAAAAATTTCTTTAATAGGGCTTAACTATTTATTTAATATCAATGTTCCACCCACTAAGCAGGTCAAAACAATAAATAATCAAAAATTAAAGAATGGAATTAGAAAAATTTAAATATAGAAATATTTCTGAGAAAATGTTATTTTTTCCAATTTTTCGATTTTTTTAAAATTAAAAATTAAATTTCTTCTTAACTAGTTAACCCATTACCTTCCATAAGCCCCATTTGAGGATCACGACTGTCTTTATTTTAGTCGAATATCAGAATGGATTGTTTCGACAGTGAAACAAATTGTGAGTGAAATCTATAGCCTTCATATAAAATCAAAAAGGCAGATAATGGGTTAATACGTTTTTATTAGAATAAAAATACAAAATTACTATGAAAGACAAAGAGATTGAAAACAAAAAACTGTTTGTTAAGAATGAGGAAAAATATGTTTCTTAAAAAAAAATGGCTTCTGTTTTTTCATTGTTTTGACCTTCTCAGCTTATATAATGAGATCATTTATTTCATATTTTATATTGTGCTTAATAATAATAAATATGTATTCAATAATGATTTTGTTTTAAAAATTACATTAAATAGATATTTAATGTCTCAAAAATTGTATTATCACAATAAGTGTGTAAATATTTATAATTTTTATCAACAGATTTTAAAAAAATGTTCATTATATTAGTTACTACAGTAAAGAAGTTTATTCAGACCATAATTTAGAATTCAAATTTATTGTTGTCATATTCTGACCGCATATTCTTATGCATGTGTGAGTTGTGTTGATCTATGTATACATTGGTAATGTAATAAACTAATCGCTTAAATAAATCTTCAATTACTACTGACTTTTAATTTATTTTTTATGAGTGAATGAACCTGACGGCTACAGATATGAAGGCATGAACTTTTCCATGAAAAGAAACTGGACCTATATGATTAATATCTCAATTCCCTCCTCAAGCCATGCGATAGGGCATAAATTATAGGAGACGTCTCAGGAAAAAAATCCTGATGAATTCATTGCCCAGAGAGAGAGAGAGAGAGAGAGAGAACGACTAGTTTGAATTGTAGATACCACTCATAAATACCAGAAGTCGGATGGAAGAATGATGGGAAAAAAGTAGAAAATATATGAAGAGAGGTCTTGGGTGTATGTAGGCAAGTGGAATAATACTATGGAGCTGACAAAAGTGATTAAACAGTTTAGAAAGCTGTCTCCGGTAGGTGGAGGATGTGAACGCTTGTGTAAGCAGATGCTTGTACCGTTATTATAAGGCAGACTTCGCCGAGATTAAAAGGTGCTTAAGTATCTTAGCAACTTGGGACTTTTTCACAAAAGAAGATTTCCGGAAGTACTGCTGTAGGATAGGGATTGCGGTACTTGAAGCATTGTCAAGAGTATAGTAGAAAATACGTTATGTGTTGGCCTAGAATGATTGTGGCTGCACACAGTTATCACAGTCCTAAGTAATAAATTTCAAACTCTAATAATAATAATAGGAGTGAAGTGACTAGTATAGCGCTAAGTTACCATGCTAAAGGCCCCCGCTTTGATTCAGATCCCGCTGCTGATCTTGGATTCTCCTTGGGCTGACCCAGCTTGAGTTACCCAAATAGGAGGGGAAATCTGTCGGTTGTGCGTGATCTACGACTAATCACCTCCCTCCGGAACCGTTGTCCAAGAAACAGTACAGTCTCTAACACTGAACCCAAGACTCTTCATGTTTTTTTTTTGTTTTAAAACCTTAAAACTTTACACTTTAATGACAATGATGTCCATTTTTAAGCGATTCGATGCAATACACAAAGAAGCAGTTTTAATTTTCTTTGTGTATGATAAAATAATTTACTTTTATTTGTTTTAGGCCAGGTCTCCTGTGCATAACATTTATTGATTAAGCTTTTAAGCTTTTAAGCTGTTAAGCTTTTTTGTTTAAATTAAAAGTAGAGACAATATGCTTGATGGCTGCTTGAATGAATCTCTAATAACAGTCATTTTATCATTCATATGTTTGATTATGAAGTTAATTCTCTAGATGAATAGATATTAATACCAGGAACGAACGGAGTAATTTTAATTATAATTATTTTTTTAATATTGAAACCTTTTTCGATCGGATTATTTAAAAAGAAAAATGAAAAAAAACAACACTTTTATATATAGTTTCTCTTTAAAAAAATACGAAGAAGCAATATACTATTCTACACTGGAAGTTCTTCCCACACAAGAAGATTAAAAAAAAAAACAGATAAATAAAGAAATTTTGGATGTAAGTGCTTGAGTAACGAATTGATAGATGTGAGAACTTCGGTTAGCTGATTCAATGTCAGGAAAAAATTCTCTCATTAAATATAATGATACCCTTTTCTTTTCAATAAAATGTTAATAGTAAGGTGGGTATCAAAATTGCATATTCATAGGTTATTTATTAAAAGAACGAACTGATTTTTTTTTACACCATTGTTTCTCTAAGATGCACCTTAAGGAGTCGCGAATGTGCAACAAGGGTGATGTCAAACATTTTTAATTTATAAAATATTTTTTTATTATTATATTTTATTTATTCATATATAGTTGTTTCATTTAAATGTGGCTGTGTTTATTAATATCCTGTACTGTTTGATCTCAATGGTCATCCACTAACAATTTATTTATAAAAATGTTTAACATATTTCATCATTTCTTTCCTATGATATAACATGCAGCCTTGTCATGTCTATTTCTGGAATTTATCTAAGAATTAATTTACTGTTTGTTGCTATTAATGTTTCAAACCAATGTCTTCATTAAGCTTGACCCTCAAGTACTGACATAGGTTTTCCTTACACAAGTGGTATCGCCTAGTCCCACGGATCATTTGATTTAAAAAATCATTAATAAATACAAAGTACTTTCACTTTCCGTAAGGTACTAGCAAGCTAGGAAGGTACTGAGTCATACGGGGAACCCCCATTATCGGAAGGGTGGGAAATTCCAGAAAATATGTACCAAAAGATCCCAGGGACCATGCATTACTTGAGGGTTAATGTTCAATTCATAAATAAATTTAATCATTTTTCTGAAGAATATATATCAAATTTATTTTATGCCAGTGCTGTGGATGAAAGAGTCAGTCATTATCATTCTCGATATTTTGATGTTGAAGTTAAATCCTCTAGGACTCTTATTTTTACCATAAAATAGTTTTATAAAATGCATTAAAAAAGTAAAAACTAAGTTTAATTTTAGAATTAAAAATTGTTTAATCATAAAAATAAAGGTTACAACAGAATCATCCGACTATGACTATGTTTGCTTTCAAAGAATGTACCACATTTTTCATAATCAGATCCTTAATACCCCATTTCTTGGGAGTGATGTTGGATCCTAAATCCCAAGATGTACCTCGTGATCGTGTAAGCTAGAACTGGGATTCGACATCCCCGGGGGCAGGTCTAAAATTGAAGACAAGGCGACGGTAGAAGACACATGCCAAGATTGATAATGGACGGACTCAGAAATAATAATCCGAGCAGACGTCCCTAAATCACTCATACAAATTACCTCGATAAATCATAAGCCAAAAACAGAATGCCGAGAAGGAGCACTTTGTTTCGGAATGCTCGGCCAGAAGGACCTATCTGCTTCTGCCAATCATCGCTATCTGCTGCCTTCCGAATTAGAAAGGTTATTGTTCTATAGGGAGGAGGGTTACCTGGGGCGTGAGCCCCCGCCAATAAATCCTCCAATAGGATTATAATTTGAATTTTATCTCCAAGCGTGAGCCAATGGAATGCTCCCTAACACTACGACTGAGTCCAGACTACTTTCACAATGTCTTCCGTTTCTTACAAACCTTTGTTCCTAACGCAGAGCAGTGGCTTCTCAAATAAACTTTATTATAGTCGAAATCAGAGTATCAGTAGTCCTATGAAATAGTAAAATTACCTCTTCTAAGAAAAAAAAATTGAATAAATATGGACTCGGTTCGATCTCTTCCATACATAACCTCTAGGAACATTTCCTTCTAATCGTTCATCATAAGTAGAAAAATTATATATTTTCTTATAAATGTGTTATTTTTTTATTGTTCATATTAAGTATAAGAAGTGAAGATAAAAAAAAAAAAGTCAACTGATTTACGGAGAATTATAAATAACTGTCTTAATAAAAAACTGCCTTATATAAGGGTAAATTAAGTGTAGAAAATATAACAATATAATTTTTTAATAATAAAAAAAGAAACAGCGGACTTCATCCCTATCAAGAAAACAGAGGATGTACGGCTGTTTCACATGATACATTATTATAAATCAGAATAACAATAAATCGTAAAATAATTATTATATACCATGCAGGTCCAAAGATGATTTTTTGTTAACTTAATTTTTTATCTGTGTTTAGGTTTCTTTTCTTTCATTAAATAATTTTGCTGTATTTGTTTTATCAATTTATAAATAAGCATAGTAATCCGACATGAAATATTTAAAACTCTTTAATTATAAATTAGCTTAATAATTTATTAATGACTGTTAAGTCTTTTAGTCATTATAAATTAACTTTCGTTATTCCCTCCATAAGGAAAAGAGCCGAGATTCCATGGCATACACAAAATACTAAGAAGCTAGCGGTATCCCAACTCGTTCAATAAACACGTACGGGATCCGTTATACTCCTTCCAGAAATTACAGAATTAAAAAAAAATAATTTCATTTATCTTTCTATTATATTTCTACTTTTATCATTATACTGACGGTAGTAATGTGATATTCAGTTAGCATGTTATAATAAGTTTGGTAAATGTTTAAAAGTTTGTTTTAAATAATCATTGGTTTAGAAGTTAAAATTGTTAAGTTTAAACACACACGTTTGGATCGCAATTCTTAATTCTCTTTCTTCCAACATTCGAATCAGCCTCTTCTTTCCTTCCCTACATCTGTGGCCCTTCCTGTGTCATTATGGTCTGATTAACACTTTTTTTTTTTTAATACCGTTTATTTAGCATCATATTGGTCGTTTTATATTGGATTTTAAGGATTGTTAGGAAGTTTCTGTAGGATTTTGTAGAGATTACAAGAAGTTTCGTGATGGCGTTAAACCGTATTCCTTAACTTTGCTGTTGTATAATCCTTTGCAAATAGTTATTACAAAAAATAAAAATAAATATCAAGCTAAAAAAAATTAGAAACATCTTAATTATAATAGTGAACTGAATTAGTCTTGGGGTGCAGTCAAAGATAACACAAAATAAGTATATAAAACATTGCAGTGCCAAGGAACAATAATAGATTATATGAACTTGTTTTGAACATAACGAATAATCGTAAAATAATAATCGAATAAGGTTCTAAAAATAAAAAAGTGTAGAGAAATAGAAAAAGTTACATTGACAGTTGCTTAGTAGTTTATTTGAAATTGACCGTAGTATTCTATTAAAATATATTTCTACTTGAAATTAATCGTTTATTAGCTTAATTATTAATAACATTTAACTCTTCTATCCATTATAAATGAACTCTTATTCTTTTCTACGTAATGAAAACAGCCGAGATGTCATTGAATACACAAAATACTAAGAACCTTTAAGTATTTTTTTCGAAATTCATTCCATCTTCCGTCTTGAAAAAGACTCCTTCTTAAGCATAAATCGGGAAAGAAGAAAAATGTGGATTATTCTTAGCTTTTTTCATGGGATATTCAATTGTTCCTCTAAATTTTTTGAAGGTTTGGTTAGGGGTGTTTTATGTGATATTGTTGGGGTTTTATCACCTATATAAATATCTTTATATATATCTATTTGGAAATAAAAATGTATTTATATGAATTAAAAAGCTGGCAAGCAGAACCAGCCTTTAGCGATCATCCTCACGTCAAGCGCAGGATCGGACATACATCCTGGCCCCTATTACCGTCCCAGTGATGGACCGTCGAGAAGATAGATGTACCCGCGCTCTGGGATTACACCATCCGGACTTCTCGATGGATCCGCTGCATTAGCTCTGATTAATTGTAGTCGGCTACTCCCGTGTCAAATAATGTAGTATTGTTTTGTCGGATAAACTATTATATTCCATCAGGTGTTCGAAATCAAGAAAAAAATTCCTGAAAACAGGATCAGTTAATTATCTGTATATTTGACTTCTCGGAGAGAGCCATTGTTGACGCATTCTTCCATCCACTTCCAGTAATTTTACTACCATGTTTCTTAAACAATGCCTTCCACCTGCTCCAGAACAGACCACACATCGTGTCATAACTCGACCTGTTATGGCAGCCATTCTCACGATGTTCAAGGAAGAGGAAGTGCATCAAGGGTTACATCGATAGTGCACCTGCTCACTGATGCACTTCCTCCCTGGGGTGGAACACCCGGCCATCTTCCGGGAGGTGACTTATGTTGTCGGGTGTCAAGTGAGTGTCGGTAACGTTGTCACGACAATGATAGTAGTTGACAGAGCTCACACCGATTTTACTCAACCGTGGACAGTCTCCACCATGTACTGAACCCCAGATCCTTCAGGAGTTGTGGTACAGCGTTTTTTTTTTAGCAAATAAATTTAACCTTAGAATATTCAATTTTTTTTCTAGATTAATTTATTGATATTTACAACTGTAATAATATTACGACAAGTAAATTTGCTAATATGAGCAAATGACATGAAAAAAAAACACTAGTGGAAAAAAATCCCACCGGTAGCACTCCAATAAAGTTCTATAGTAGAAGGTCTCAAGGCCATTTTCTTTTCAAAAGCCTCGGAGGGTTATCAGGAATAGTATGGGAAGCAAGTTGAGAGACTAGCTGATTCAAGTTTGTATGGAGCTTGTCATGGGAGGATAGGTATCTAGTTTGGGTCAAATCAGCAACATATGGGATATTAAGATCATGATGGATGAGTTTGTTTGTGACATAATAAGGAGCATTGAGGATTTTACGAAGGATTTTGGTTATAAGAGTTGGATACGAGATGAATTGGATGGCTTAGTAGAGCACCAAAGCTCAACTCCGTATGTCCAAATAGGTTTGAGCAATGCCATGTAAATGAGTCTTTTGTAATTAATCGGGAGATTAGAGCATTTGTCCAGTAAATTTTGAAGTAGGCGAAAACAAAAAAAATATTTGGTTTATATTGGTAAAGTAAATCATTCCTATTGTAATGATGGTATTGAAGTTCTTTTATTAACCATTAGATTTTTTTTTTTAGCTTGAAACTTTATTTATTTTAACTTATGCCATTATTTCCGCAAAATTTCAAATTAAAACTCAAAGTATGAATTTATTAAAAAAAACAACATGTTGGAAACGGAATACCCGATATGCCGTTCTTGATTTAAGGTTCTACTAATACAACTGCTACTGAAGGCTTAACTCAGAAATGTCAAATTTTGAGTTATGCTGTTCTTTTGAAGGAGCGGTGTATCGGGTCTGTTATTTTATGATATTGTAACTTTGCCAAACCAGGGATTCGTTCTTGCTTAAAAACTAGCCATAACAGCACCAAATATAAACAAAGGAAACGAGATGGTAATTAAAAGTTGTAACGTTAAACAAGCGGTAAAAAGATTAAACGTTTTATGTTTTCTTGATAAGCGATCTGAGTCCAAGAGCTCGTTGGAGATAACCAGTAATGAGGCTTATTCCTTTTGGATTTAATTGGACAAAAAGCACTAATTATGGCAAATAAAACTTTTCACATACCATAACCCTTAGGCAATTAATTCTTTATTGATTTGATTGTTTATTGTTTACATCGGCTTTATGTACTCCAAGTCAGGCGGGACTGTTTAGAGACATAGGTTAATAACCTGCAGAGACGGTCAATTGAAGTTGACTCTTTCAGTCCGGAATCGGACCAAAAAACACTATTTATGCATCGGTCCTTCAAAAGAACGAAATAACTCAAAAATTGTTAGTTAAGCCATTAGTAGCAATAGTATTGGTTGAAGGGTCTCTACCATGTAGTGATCCCAAGTCCCTTCCCAAGTTTGTAGTATTTTTTTTTTAAGTTTCATTGTACTGATACGACTTTTCTCACCCGCTAGTTTATAATTAGTTTATAAACTTTTTCGCTCAAATTAGTCCGATGAAGATTACTGTTTATTTTTCTAATAGGCCTTAATATAAGACTGAAGTTTTAGAATTATCACAAAACAAAATTAAGGTGAACCGGTTACCAAAGCAACTTATGGTGAATCCTTTCTAACACATAAATTAAGTTAAATATTTATTTAAATTTATTTTTCTGTTCGATTTAATGCTTATTAAATTAGTAACAATTATATTTTGTTTCAGGTAAGTTGGGCTAACCTGATCATTCTACTCACTGTACCAGGTAGCTACTCATTATAGTAATGTATTTTTTAATGTCTTGTTGGTTCTAATAAAATTGTTTTTTTCTTTAAAATACTATTCTCAACTTTAATCGTGGTTTAAGTTTAATTTATGAAAGTACACGATTCATTAGTAGTTTTGATCGAATACATATATTTTCTTATTCATATCTCATGTTTCCAAAACATTTAAAGTATTGGAGTTATGATCCAAAAGTTATTGAGAGTGCTCAATCAAAATAGATTCGGAATATAGGTTGAAAAGAAGTGGTGATACGGTATAACCTTATAGCATCCCACGTTTAATTTCAATTTTTCCAGCTTGTTCTTGTTCTCAATATTTATATTTCCACATTGGTTGTATGTATTACTTATTGCTTTCAATCATACTGATATCTAGAGTGACGATAGTAAAAAAATGTATAATTTCGAGCAGAGTTGCCAACTTTAGCGAATTTCGCTTTTAATATCAGTAAGGTTGAAATTCTTTTGGATTTTTGTATTACATTAGATTTTTGGAAAAAAGATACTTCTACAAATTGACACTTTTTCACCATTTTAAAATTTGAAGAAGCTTCTGAAAATTCCTACCCAAGGATTTTTTCTGAATATCCTGTTGCAATGTTGTCTAATTGTGAAAGTAGAGCCATTTTTATTAATAAAAAAAGCTTTAAAAATGATGTTTTTAACCTAAAAACATAAATAATGGTTATGCTATATCAGTTACCGAAGACTGATCCTCGGAGGCAGAAAGCTGATAGGGCTGAAGACGGATATAGGGCTCCTGAGGAGTCTGCCCTTGCAGATAAATGAGTACTACTTCATTCCCTTCTCAAGCACTTGTTGTTCCCCATGGCTGAGTTATTTCCAACCTCTGGGGATATTTTGATTTCACCATGCCGAATTTCGTTTTTGGATATTTTATATCATTTACCTACAATTAAAAAAAAGTATTGTTCATCTATTTATTTAACGTTATACAATTTTGATTAATAAATAGTTACATTGGCGGCTAGGTAGCTCAGTATGTAGCGTGCTGAGTTGCCATGCTGAAGGTTCCGCGTTCAAATCCGGCTGTGGCCGGGTAAAGTATTAAATCTGTAAACAGCCACGGGTGGACCCCCTGTAGGGTCTGCAAACCCTCCTGGGCTCAACAAGCCTCTATAAAGTGAGTACCCCGAATCGGGTAACTAAATGTCGAGCTTGATCGCGATCATTACCTTCTCGCACAACCTTTGCCTTAGAAACAGTGTAGTAACAATCATGTAATGAAACCAAGACCTTTCATAAGTTATATTAGTAAAGGTTTCAGGAAATAGCCATATGACTATGTTTCTACTGTTTTATATAATGCAGTATAAACTATATATTTGTTGAACTTAATTACCGTTATTTATTCATTTAACATAATTTTTGTTGCTAGGCCTAATCGGACGATTCTACAATGGGAGTCCTAAATTTGGCCTGTCCAAAGTTAATTAGGATAGGAATCTTACACGAGTATCTGACATAGCACAGGTACGTGATTTTACATCCCCTCCAAAGGACGGCATAACCGAGAAATTTGTACTTCCTTTAAAAAATCGTAATAATTATTGCTAATTATCTGTGAGGAAAACCTGAGGGATACTTTTTCCCTATGATTAAAGTCCCTACTATCTTTAAGAAATATAAAAACCATTGAAGTAACATAAAATTAATAAATTTTAATTTCTAAAATATACATATGTGTATATATATGGATTAGAGTTATTCATACTATTGGACTCCGTTTTAAAATTCTAGTATCAACAATATACGTTCACCTCATTTTCAAACGACTATGTCAGACGTTTTAACAACGCTGTATAATCTCACTAAGCGTTTATCTTGATAACGTCTCAGTAATTTCTTCATGTGTGGCAAGTTGCGTGTTGAGAAAATAGTGCTTTAATCGTTATGTGTTCAATTCATTTTTTTTTATACCTTCAAATTTGAGGAAAATTTACGTGATTCACTTAAAGATATTAAATTATAGTGCTATACATACAATATATTATACAATTGTGCTATAGAAAAAAATGTCATTAGAAACATAGAGTTATCAAACCATTAACCGTTTACACATTTTTAGATATAACACTAATTAATTAGACAAACTTCTAATTTTATTTATGAAATATAAATATTTATTAATATTAAGAGGTTTAAATAATTGTTTAATTTAAATTAGTTAAATAAATAAAACGGAATTACTTTTATCCTTTATTTTATAATCAGTACTGTTTAAACCTATATAAATGTATATAAATAAGTAATGCAACATTGTGTTAAGGTGTTTATAAAAATATATAAATTTTTATAATAAATTATAAATTTTGGAAAAAACATATTATTCTAATACATTTATTATTCGAACCTTTATTTATTATATATATATATATATATATATATATATATATATATATATATATATATATATATATATATATATATATACATATATATATATATATATTTAAATTATATTTATGTATCCATACATTATATATAATATTGATTAAAATACTATTAAGCTATTATGAAGTGCGAAAGGATCCATTTTATACATCCATTATAAACTATTATTGCTGTTTTGGATATAACAATTAAATTAAATAAATTAAAGTTTATGCAATTAATTTATATTTTCTATTGTACGAACTAAACTAATAGTTTTAATTAGGTCAAAAGCAGTTAGTAGTTATTTTGAAAACGCTTTAAATTTAATTTATATTCAATTTTGATTAATAAATAGGCAGGGTTGGGGGTAGAGTGCCAAGCTGCTATGCTGAAGGCTCCTGGTCCCAATCTAGCTGTTTAAAGTTTTAACAGCCACGGATGGATCCTATGAGATCTACCGAGTTTTTTGGTGCTCACCCAGCCTCTATAAAGTTGTTACTCTTAACTGCAGGGAAAACCTGGTAGTTGATCCTTATCTCGGGCGTCATCTTCCTGCACAACAGTCCTAGAAACAGTGAAGTCTAAATCATGCACGTAAATCAAGATCCTTCATTGGTCTTATAAATAGTCACATAATTAAATTTCTATGATTGATTGAATAGCTCAGGGTGCAGGTCCAATCAATGATAAATTATATTTCTAAATTGTTTTATTAATTACAAAAAAAAATCTATAAATTATAAATAGATATACAGATTTACGATTTATTATTTAAAAAGTAAAACTTTTAGAGTGCTGCAGTGGGTAGTGTCTCTACATGTCCTATCATGTATTATTTACTCTTGTAGCAATTGTACTAGATGTATATATTACAGTTGTACAACTCAATAAAATAATTTAAAAAAAAAAAAAAGTAAAACTTAACTAAACGAATGAAAGGCCAACATTTATTTTAGAATTTTATTTAAAAATTAAAAACGATTGCCAAAATTTTTAAATAAATGAAGAGTAGGAAAAATTGTATATGATTATTGCTACATAAGAAGAGATGTCGAATCGATAATAACAATAGAAAATAGTTATTTATAGTTAATAACTATTTTTATAATTATTAAAAATTAACTATTTATTTATTATTAAAAATTAACTATTATCTTTAAGCCAATTGCTAAGCTGGATACGGATTTCGTCTAACATCAAAATTATCTGCATTTCCTCGTTCATTATCGCGAATCCTTTGAGGATCTTTCTTGTTTGTTTAATTATTTCTGTCCCTTATCTTCAGGATTTATCCTTCCCTCTGCCCCTCTGGAATTAATCTTGCCCTCTTCTGATCGCTGGATTATTTCACGCCGTCGCTTTATTAGTCTTCCGATCCTATCTCTTCGTCATTTTTTTCCACATCGGATTTTCTTACCGGTATCTTCTTCTTTGTATTCATTCTGACTGTATGTTTTTGTAAAAATTAAAAAAAAAAACTTATGAGAGATTTTGTATTATTTCGTGTACGGTAAGAGTAATATGGTCTTTAACTATGGCTAATACCTCACCAATGTATCATTCCTCCTTATTATGAAGACAGAAAAAGATATTATTTACCATTTTCATAAGCATCTTATCAAAGTATATATTTTCTGTTTTAAAATGTTCAGGCTCACAAAGTTAACAAAATCTATGAATTCCCTACACACTTTCTCAGTATCCAATCCTATCTCACTGACAACGAACCCTTAAAAGTACATCATTTCTATCCACCCCCTTTTCTCAATCTGCTGGTGTTCCTTATGGCAGTCTCCTCAGCCCAATCCTGTACACAGTTTATACAGCTGACACTCCAACCGATCATAACACGATCCTTTCCTCGAATGCTGATGATGCATGTGCAATATTATTAATTACTGATCCAGTTATAATTACTGTTCAATCTGTTTAATCAAGCCATTATTTTATTCCTAAAATTTTCTTAATTTTTTTTTATTTTATTTTATTTTTATAATACAATCATGACTTAAAAAAAAAAATCTTCTGTTGTAGAAATTTCAATTCCAGAATATTGACATGTCAATTATATATGCATATATTATAATTGATCTTGGATCATTTTTATTATAAAATATTTCTAAAAGAGAAATCGGAAGACCTTTCAGAAGAAGAGCGATTCTTCTTGTCCAACCCAGTCCCTAGGAACTTCAAAGACTCCCCTAACAAAGATACTACCGCGTCGCAAGATGCCACGAAGATAAGAGCTTTGACTAAAGACCCCATTACGGGAGGCTGAAGAGTTAATTCTGTTAGAGGAGAACAACAAGTGGAGGAGGAACTTACCATTTGTCTCTGCTCTCCACTTCTGCCTTGGTGCTTCAGGACTTCAACCATGTCCACCCATCCGGGGTATTTTGGAACCTGTTCTTTGGTACTCTTTGGAACTTGTTTGAATATCGAAGGACAACGATATTTCTTCCATGCTGTAGAGAAAAATCTCCGGATTTTTAAATGCAATAACAGTTTCCTGATAATATTAAATGCGATTTAAACTTTACAAATTTTAATTACATACTCCTAATTTTCGTATTGGAACAAGTAAAGGAACAAAACATTATTATGCACTCTCCTTATATTATAGTTTCTTTACTCCGTATTAAGCTAAGTTAAACCTCTTGTTAGGTCCAGTCTCTACGGGTCTTTTTTTGCATATTCCGGAATAGGAAACAATATGTTCATTATTCTTTTCCTACATTTTTTAAGATACTCCTATAATTTAAATATGAGATCATAAATCTTTGATGAATGATAGTAAATTTTTAAAATTAAAGTTATCTGAGAGGTAAAAAAAAAGAACCCGTACCACTACTCACTATGAAGATCCTTGCGCTCAGCACACGATAGGGGCTGTTTGTTGGACCATGGTTGAGCAGGGAGATGTTCTAGATTACACTCAGCTTTATCAGCAAGGTTTACTCCTACACCTGGTACCCACTTTATAAAGGCTGTGTAAGCCCTGGTGGGTCACAGATCTTGTAGGATTCATTCCCGGGAATTCCATTACTGGATGAATGAAATGAAGACAATGAATGGAAAACAAATGTATAATATACATTTTATTTACAAGGACGTGATTCATTTTAATCTTAATGATTTATTATGAAATGACTTCCTTATGCATTCCGATTACGTTGACCATCATAAGTATGATAACGAATTGATCTAAATACATTAAATATTTCCGATCGATCTGAATGCGTTCTAATAAGAGAACAAAAGGAAGTTTTATAGCATATTCCATCGATCGATCCTTTTGTAAGTCATCCCAACCAACGGCCAATTGTCCCTTCAAAGGCGGGCTGACCGAAATAAGCCAGAACATGAATCTTGCCTGTTGTCGCCGGGGAAGAGGAACTAAAAATCTGTATTAGAGGGAGCGAGCTCTGTATTATGGAGGAGGAGCCGATAGGACATGCACAATGGATCAGAGAGATAGGTAAAAGGCTTCCCTCGGCCACATAAATCCAGAGCCGAACAAAAAGGCGGCGGACGGACAAGGAGGTCGCTTGCCAAAACCTCCCTCACGGCCCTGACAAAAAGGCTCACGCACATCTCCCTCCTCGGGTACACTGGTCGATGTTTAGGGAGGGGGGGTTTTTTGGGGGGGGCGGGTGCTCCTCCGGATTTATGGTCAAGTTGGGACCATTGTAGTCTTGGCACCCGCCGAGCCCGAGACTTTGATTTAAGTCCGTCCACCCTTTGCTTCCCTAACTTTCAATAAATCTACTTGGCATAATGAACAACCCTCCGCCGTTCTATTGTTCTGTCTTACCGTCCCTTGCTTCCGTTTAATATAGTTTTAGCTCCCTCTTCTTTTGCATCTTCGAAAATTATTGTTATAATGATCACCAATTTTTTATTGCAGGATCTGTACCTTATATATATTTAATCTGTTAACAACTTCGATTTGACTCTGCGGGATTCAGCCTATATATGTTGCGCAATCTTACTTTGGAGAAAAACTTGTGTTAAGCGTGATCTCGGACAAATCAACTGTCCGCACAACTCTTGTTTTAGAAACAGTAGGGACTCTTCCTAGTAATGGACCCAAGACTCTTCTCTAGTTTAGTGGATATTTGGATCAATTCCCGTTAATGTCGCATTAGTCTCCAATAAGCCATTATAGTCTTGACTTCAAATATGCTTACCGTCTCTAAATTTCGATTAAAAACAGCAAAGAAAACCGTACCACCTCAACCCATGAAAGGTCTTGTGTTCAGCACATTGTAGAGATTACTATTTCTGGGAGAATAGTTATGCAGGCAGGTCACTTTCAACCTCCAAATTTTTCTCCAAACTTAGGGTGTCAACTTTATTGAGGCTAGGTGAGCCGTATTTGTCTTTATAATTCCACAGGACGTTATTACGTTACTGTTAAATAAGATTAAATATTATTTCTGGTACAAACGGATTTCCTCCCGCAACCCAACCCTCCATTTAGTTAAACTGCTTC
Source organism: Arma custos (assembly GCA_037127475.1). Taxonomy (NCBI): domain Eukaryota; kingdom Metazoa; phylum Arthropoda; class Insecta; order Hemiptera; family Pentatomidae; genus Arma; species Arma custos. The sequence continues at coordinate 64,430,893 of CM073763.1, forward strand.
CTTTTGATAAAATGGACCAAAATTCCGAAAGATTTTCTGAACTGGTTTACTAAAAATCTATTGACATAATCCGTTTCGGAAAAGTTATAAAAATAGTAATATTCAGAAATGTTTTCTTTTTTCTGGAATTAATAAAATAAGTTGTGGCTTACAACCCAAGCGAAATCAATTTCATAAAAAAAAAAAAAATATTAAATAACAATCTCCATCGATAACTGACAGAAACAGTGCCTTAGTATAAAATAAATATAAAAAAAAAAAATAAATAAAATGGAGCAATATTGTCAGAAGTTTGATGAATGTACTAGCGGAATATGAAGCAATCAGAGGTCCATAAACCAGGCGCAGTACGAGGAGCAACCATTCGTCGGGCTCATCGGCAATGAACCTGTCACGAGCAGCGACCAATAGGATGAAAAAAGTAACAAACAAAAACAAAAAAGTCGCAAGCAAAAACGAAAAAAGGGAGACAGAAACAATGAGCCGGGATATTGAGTGGTAGCTGCAATCTGTTGGAGCCGAGTGGCGTCACTCACTCTCCTACCTGCCTCTATAAAGTGACCTCCGATCCACCGTTATTTCTGTTTATATTGCCCCGCTCCTATTGTCTATCCTTCACATCTGTCCATCATCTCTCTGTAGGGATTGCTTAATCCCGCTTTAATGGATCTTGATAATTGAATTATATTTGAACATTATATGCTACATGTTTAATCAGAATAAGCATCTAAAGCTGATGAATACATATATATAAAAAAAACCTATACCTCTACAACCCATGTAGGGTCTGGGGTTCAGTACGTAAATGAAACTGCGCTGTTTAAAGAACAATGGTTGTACTAGAAGTCGATTTTTCATAGATTTCCAGCTCAACCGCTAGTAGTTTCTCCCTCTAAAGGGTACTCATTTTATGTGAGCCCCAGGAGGTTGTACGGATCCTAAAAGGTCAATCCCAGGCTGTTAACTAATTAAATAAATGATCTGCCACAGCCGGATTTCAGCCCAGTACCTTCAACACGGCAAGTCAGAGCTCTACCGCTGAGCTATTCCGTTTCTCTATAAAAAAATACCTGAACGATGATTAATAACAAACGTAGATTCTGGATCACTCGTAGTGTAATAATTAGCATAACAACCTACTATGCCCAAGATCCCTGGTTCACAATCCGGAAGGTGTTCTTAGGGGAATAAAAAAATCTTGTTTAGATCGTCCTTCGGAGGGATATAAGATGGAGTTGTGACATTAAAGATCCCTATCCTAATTATACATGGATAGAAAAAAATACACACTGTAGCATCGTCTCATTAGGAATAGCAACATAAAGTTATGCTACATGATATATAAAGGTTTGTAAATTTTATCAAACAGTAGATTGCTAATAAACGCTGGTGTGAATATAGATTTGACTTTTTTAAAATCTATTTTCTAAAAGTGTAACGTTTTCTAAAAGCCTCCACTTCTCCCGCAACACCATAAGCGGTAATCAGGGCGTAATTGTATGTAACACGAGTGAAAGAACAGTTAGGGTCGGTAAAGGGATAATTGACAGTATCAATCCGAAACAGGAGTCGCAGGCCCTACCGTGAACTTATTCAGCTTTCAAATTGATTTCTTAGCGAGAGTCCCTTCACCCTACGATCCATCACCTGACCTCAATGCGCTCATTCATACGAGGCTAATGAGTTCCGAAACCGAAGAGTTCTGGGCCAATTGAGATCTGAGGTTTTCTTCATTTGTCGAACCCAGCCTTTTCATCCCCGATCTAAGAAAGCCTTTAATAAGGCGAAGACAGGCGGATAATGGAGGAATGCAGAGCGATAAAAACCGAGAATCGCGCACAATAATCCTCCAACGTATTGAACAAATCGGCTTATCTTTGGCTATAACGTACCATCACAAAACTAACCATCGTGTTTACGCTTTCATAAAGTCCTCATTATAAAAAAAATACTGAACTAACGAAAAAAAAAACTAGCCTCTGTTACGATCCCAGATTATTCTTACCCTGATGTAAGAACACTGATGTCCGCATCCTAGATGCATAAAAAACTTTTAACGGCCAATTTAGAGTGCGGTTTCTTTTTTTCATTTCAGAAATGGAACGGTGTGTTCCATTCTCGTTCTTATGTAAACTTTTTAATGCCTTGAAGACTCTTGTATTCATAAAATTTACACATTTTGATTAATATTTATTTATAATGATAACAATGTAATCGATAATGTGGTTACCAGCGACGAGCGTGAGGACAAATATCCTCACTGCACAAATATCCTAAAAACAGTACTGTCCCTACCACGCTCTAGACCCATGATCTGTTATGGAATGTAGTGATATAAGTTGTGTTTTTAATACAATAGTTCAAACATAGTGAGCGATGTTGAATAACAAACCGAGATCCAGGGTAACCTGTGGTGTAATATAACAATCTATCATGACCCTAGATCGCAGGTTTACAGCCTTGTGTTATTGAAAAGGAGTAAAAAATACTTAGTTACGCTGTCCTTTGGAAGGAACGTTAGGGGTCCTCAACCTGTATGTTGCTAGGTACTTGCTAAAGATCCCTTTCCTCATTTACCTGGATAGACAAAAGTTAGGACTCCCACTCATCGTCCGATTAGCCATTGCAGCATATAGTGACGTTAATTGAATAAACAACAAGTCTATTTTAGTTATATGAGTTGTTTATTCGTTCTTAAAGCACGCGGTATAATTTTATTCTAAATCTGAACAGAAAAAATGAACTGAAGAGCATCCAGATTTATGTGTGCCGTTATCCGGGAGATAACAAGAGGCGGAGGACCTCGTAAAAGAGTACTCTAGAGCCTTCGATAAGGTCATCAAGAATTGACCGTGAGTCATCCCGGATGACGATCCGGTGTCAGTTTATGCCTGCCACGGGACATCAAAAGCAACGATTACTGCGATAAGCCGACCTGTTATGGCGATCGCTATACCTGGGGTTATCAGTCTTGGCAGTACCTTATCCTCCGGAGGGGGTTAGTGGCTCTTAGCTTTCACGATCCCCTGCTTCATTAAAGGATCTACTGGGGCGCTCCGATTGCCTTTCGGGGAAGAGTAGAGGTGCGCCGAAGTAGGCTAAATCTTCCTTCGTGCGGGGAAGCACGAGAAAAAAATTGAATGGGTACGATCGCTAAGCTATGTATACTTTGAAAGACATGATCGGGGCTATATTGAAAGACCAAACTAGATTATGCACTAATAAATATTTAATTAAAGTAAACTACATGACACAAATGATTCAGATATATTTTTTATATATTTATAGCCTGTTAATTATCCTCATCCGATGACGCGAATTGAAGAATGAATATAAAAAATATTAAAAATACATTAACTTAAACACAACTAACTGCTAATGTAGATGACACAGGACAGATTTCCTCCCCATTTCCTGTTTCCTGCAGTGTTTTTAAAAATATACATTTAATATTATAAATAAAGGTATTATATATTTTTTTATAAATAAAAAATATACAGGATTTGAAATTCTGGGGATAGGAAGTGTGGGTTCTCCATTAACATCTAGCGAGTCGTATCACTAGTACCCAGATTCCTGTTATTCTATGAGATCCTTCCATTTTCTTATCCTTAGCTCTCAATTTTAAAATGTACCCGGTTCAGTAAAGAGGTGTTTTAATTAACAATTTGTAAATAGTATCTTTTTATGTTGTATAAAAGAGAGAGAAAGGGAGAGAGAGAGATTATATTGTTTTGATATAGTGAATAAATAACTGCCTACTGGATTTTGAGCGTTGAAGAATGCAAAAACTTTCTGAAAGGTTTCTGTTTCAGTTAAGCCTCTTTTTGCTTTCCTTTTTTCCCCTCACACAATCTAGGAGGCATTCAGCGGTTGCCCGCCTAATGATTTCCTACATGACATGGACGGCATTTCAAAAAGTTCTGAGGTGGAAACTCTGAAGGCAGGTAGACCGTGGCGTAGAAGAAGCGAACAAAGCCCGGCCAACAGACGGACAGTCCATCAAGAGATCCCATAAATCTAGAGTCCTCTTTGTAGCCGAGGTATAAATCAAGAGTTTTGGCGGGCTCACATTTGGCGGGAACGCATTTGGCGGGCTTGCATTCTCATTACCGGCGTGGCGCCGAACTGTGTCATTAATAACCGATTTGCTTCGCTCGCTCTACTAGCACCTGCCTCGTACCTCTGGGTCGAATTGAATCCTCAATATCTATATAATATTAAGTAGGTTATAACTTTTATTGTTCATCTACAACATCACTAATCCATATAAGTTTACAATGAATAATTAAAAATTATAATATAATTATATAATTATAATTACTTGTAAATATAATTATATAATTATAATTACTTGTATTGCTGTAATTATGCTGATTTAAGTTGGGATTCTTGAGTAAGACGTTCTGTAAGTAACATAAATCGTTATTTTAATGGGCTAGTTTTTACATCTTCTTATTTGTTTATTAACTCTAACTTAGTCGAATTCTGTGTTTATTAAATGTTATCAGATTAATCAATTATTGGTTTATACATAGCAAATTTTTGTATATATTTTTATTTTTTTTTGTGTGTTTATATATATTTATTTGTTACATTAACAACTCATGATTCTTGTATCTTATGTAAAAATATTATTATAAAACTATATAAAAACCTGTACTATATGACTTATGTTCAGCAAATAGTAGAAAATGCAGAGTTTCTAAACCTATGTCCACACTATGAGACATTTGCTAGGCAATAGACGGGACAAACCTTAGTCCGTCTTGCATACCATTGCAAAGGTCTCAGCAATGGTTTAAGAGCGGCCGGATTAGCCTTGTCTAGCTAGCGTCCACACTACTATTTGAGTTTCAAGACCAATCAGTTTGCCTTACACTAGCACTGACATCTGGTCACACAGTTTACCTGATTCATTATTATTAAATACAAAATAAAATATTTTAACATTTTTTTGGATTTTATTACTCATATCAACCTTCTTGAATTTCCCACAATCAACGAATATACGATATTTTTTCAAATTTCAGTAAAAAAATAACAAATGCGATCAATGAAGGAAATAGTGAAAATCAAAAATAACCTATTTTAAATCTTATGTATTTATGAAGAACTAAAAGTTAACTTGCGTTTCTCAAAAAAAAAAATTAATATTACAATAAAAGTTTATTTTATAATAAACATTTTATATAGAACTTTTTTTTTTTTATACAGCTTCTAAAAGAACTAAAAGAACTTATTTTGGGTACCCAGTTTATAGAGGCTGGGTGAGCACCAGGAAGGTCCTAGATCTCATATGATCCATCTCCGGCCGCGAACAGACTAAGCAAAAGTCCTACCAGCAGCGGGATTTGAACTAGGATTTTCGGCACGGCAACTCAGTGCTCTACCACTAAGCTACTCCTCTCCCCAATATGGTATCATAAAAGCATTTTCAAATCCAGATAAATAAAATTTAAAAGACAAAATAACTCATAGTAATAAATTTTTAAACATTTTAATTTTATTTTTGTTTAAGAGAAATATAATAATAAAAAAATATACATAATAATAAATAATTATCCACTGATATTTTAAGCTAATATTTATAAGCCCTTTATGTATATATGTATATACTCTTATATATACACTTGGGTAATGTGCTTGCTGTGTGATGGATGATGGACTATGAGGATCTGGAGAACCTCCTGGGGCTCAGCCAGCCTCTATAAAGTGAGTACCCTTTGATTGGGGAATCTAGTTGTATAACGTGATCTAATGATGTACCATATATAGTAGTGTAATGTATCCTCCTGGAGTTCAATCAGGCAAATCGCAGGCACAATATTTTCCATCATTTATGATCTATGTTTTTTTTCCTAGTCGATTTATCTTGTTTTAACCCTAGGCCTCCCAACAATATCGAATGAAGCAGACAGAATGGAACAAGCTATCAGCGGATAGGCAGGCGAGGCGTGTTAATGAGGCTGTGTCAGTGAGTGACGTTTGATTGATACGGCAAGGCCCGCCTTATCTCCCAGATAGCCTCCTCTATCGTCTCTCTTTGTCGTCTACGGCCCATCGCCGCCATTTTAACAAAGAGGAACCTTATATAAAAATAAGGTATAACTAATAAGAAAAGTGATTAGTTATCGCTGATGATTAAATATAAATATTGCTGATATATTTGAAAGGTACATGATAGTAAATTTTGTTTATCTCTTATATATTATATCAGAAGAAAGGAATTCATTAATATTGGAAACGTGGTTAGGGTGGATTTCAGGATGTGGGATAAATGTATTTGAAAGGTGTTTGGCAAATACCTCTGCTTTGTCCTCATCTGATGTAGCCCAAGAACCGTCTTCACGTCGGAGAGGATGGGAAATAGAGTGGTATCTGAGTATTTTTTTGGTGGCATTCCAAAGGGAATTATCTGAGCAGATAGTGTGGAAAGGTAGGATTTGTAGGATTCGGATCTATAGGTTGTCAGGTTCTGTTTGACTAATTTGGTGAAGTGGTTATACAGTCTCCGATCGTGAGGATGCCTGGTTCTTTGCCAGGGATCGGTAACGGCGTTTGGTAAGGATAAGATCCCTAAGATCTTGCGGTAATGGATTTTTCTTTCGGACTTTGAAGGAAGGACGGGGTAAAGATGCAGTCCAAACTGCTTGCCGGATCATATTGGTAGAGGAATTGACGGCATCATCTAACTCCTGAGGTGTTTTTAGGGAAACTCTGAGGTCAATGGTGTCGGATACAAGCTGGTGAAATAGGTTCCAGTCAATTGGTCCCCTAATAAATGATGGCGGAGGAAGTTTGGATATTGGGACTATAGAAAGGGTAAGGATCAAAGACTGTGATCTGAGGACAGTTCATCAAGGCGTTCTATGGAATAGTTTAAGGGACCTAAGCCAGCATGGATGAAGAAGTCAAGGAGATCAGGATTTCGGTTTGGGTCAGTGGGCCAATATGTAGGTTTCCAAAACTAAAATATATTATGTAATAGAATTTAACGACACTTTGAATGTATGTTCAAATTTCTCTGCATATTTGTAAAATATTCGCAATTTTAATTGACTTTAACCTAATTATATATTGAATGGAGTTTAAGCAGGTGGAAAAATCAAAAAAACAAAAAAAAAATTTAAAAAAATCCACCTACTCCACAGATTATTACTTTCAAAATTTCAAACTCTTATCTCAGGTCAGTCTGTTAGTATGTATCATTTATCATAACTCTATGACGAAGGTACAATGGGAGTCCTAAATTTTCCCTATTTAGGTATAATCAAGATTTTTAACGAGCATCTAACAACGCACAGGTCTTTCACTTCTGACATATGATTTGCAACATAATTTAATTTATTTATTTTGATGAGGAGGAGAAAATGACAAGGGATATGGATTAGTTATGACTTCATGGAATTTCCAGAACAATCGCATTTCCAAAGTCATTATTCTACATTGATGTGTACCAACATTCTAGGAGTAATTAGGTAGCAATTAGCGATCTCCTTAGTTATCAATATATTGACATGTATAGATAGATTTGAGGCGTTCAAAAGTGGATTATTCCACTGTTGAAAAAAAATTGACTTTTTCGCATTTTCGCTAGTTTAGTCTAGCAGATTTGTCTTCTTTGCAGCCTTATTTCTCCTGGTTTTAATACGGTCCTAAACCTGAAGTTTTGGGGGCATAATGCATTGCTTTACTAAATTAGAAGAATGTGTGAATAAGGAAATATTTGGGTTTTTGAGTTTTAGGATTTGATCCTGAACACCTCGTCGGAATGGGCTTTGAACATGAATATTTGTTCATAATATGGTCGCACTACGGGCTATTGGCCTCGGTTTCCTTCCGGTCTCCGAATTGATCGGAAGCTAATGAATTATTGTAATAAAAATCGGAAACGAGCTGGGAGATATGTGATTTACCTCACTGCCTTTCCTATCTTGGATCTACGTAATGCTCGTGTAGGTTAGCATTCATGAGGCAATGAGCAATGGCCTTATTAAAAGTCGGCTGTGATTTGTATATCCTCTCCGCATTAGTGGATCGGACCGATATCCCCGGGAAATTCTAAACCCCGGTGGAAACTCATTGGAATATTAGGCCCGTCGGTCGGAGCGATTGATTGATGTGAATCATGGGAACTGTTGTCGGCTTTTTTTTGGCTTATTCACGCCATGACAACTTTCAAAATAATTCTGGTTGATGTTTCGGGAGTTATATTCGACTTTTTACCCCTCAATAAAAAAAGTAAGTTTCTTCCTTGGCATAAGTTGTTCAAAACACTTCAAAACACTTTAAGTACATACCTTCGGCAATTATTTTTTTTTTAAATAGTTAAGTTCCCATACCTCAAATGCTTTTATTTTGCATTGAAAGGTTGTTGTGTGAAGATAATGAATTAGTGTTTTCTAATCAAATCATTTTTATCAAGTATGGTATTAGTCATTATATAAAAGCAAATCATATCGTTTCACTGCAAAGTTTTAGAAACAAATAACGACAAGGAACAAATCAAACCTTCATTATAGGATGGAAGAGATATCGCCACCGTTTTCTACAGCGCTTTCCTGACGGGGATGAGCTATGGGGAGAGCTCCGGGGACAGGTAAGAAGTGGGAATCATACTTCATTCGATAGACCCCGGGATATTGATGGGTCGTTGATTTCCTAGGGCAGGTGCTCCATCAGTGGCTAATGGAAGCGATCTGGGCGGCTCCCGAGGAATCAGTCAACACGGCCGATAAGGAGACTATCTGTCACCGGCTCTGGAATATGAGGACTGGAGGATAAAGAGTAGCCTTGTTGAGCTAATTCCAGGCAGCGATATCTCCTCCAGATCCGTCATGCCCTGTTAGCTCTGCGTCAATACTCGATGGATCTTACATTCGTCTTCTGTCCTCCTTCGGTTGCCAAAGCCACCATTACCTTCGACTATTCATTGATCAGTGTCATTTCATCATACCAACGAATTTAAAAAATGGTGTTTTGTATTTGAATAGGTCGGATCATCCTCACACACATTAATTGTTTCTTAATTAATTTAGGGGACGGGATAACTAAGTGTATAGAGCGCTTAGTTGCTACGCGGAAGATCTCCAGTAAATATCCGGATGTGGTAGATTCATAAACCTGTTAATAACTCTAGATCGACCCTATGAAATTTATAAACCATCCTGGGTGCCCAGCCTCTATAATGTGTGTACTCTTAATTAAAAGCACTGAACAAGGTTCAATTCTACAGTGTTATCAATTCTCTCAAGTCTCAATTCAGTTTATATTATTAAGTTTTAATCCATTTTAGGTTTTAATAATTTTATAATAAAAAAATAGTGACTGAAGAATGAAATAAAATTTATTTTTGTAATCAAACCGGGATAATACTTGGGTATATTAAATACTCGAATTTGGGGGAAATCAAAAAAATATAGTTGATTCTCTAATCAGTTCACTGACAGAAAGTATCATTGCTTTAATACTTCTATAATTAAAATTTAAATTACTTTTTTTAAAAGGCAGAGAGGGAAATGAGAGAACACGGGATTAAGGAGGGTATGCTTAAGGATGGAATGGCCAAGAGTACCCGAGACAAGATGATGAGGTTGAAATTAAGAAATTCAGACTGTTAAGATCACTAATATAATCATTTTTTCTGTATTAGCAGTTTGATATTATTAAACTATTGATTGATTTTTTATAAATGAGAATGGGTTTTATTTGGGAATGCGAATCTACTGAAATTGTACTCTGAAGATAATGATACAAGAACAAGGAAGCCTGAGCAGATGGCAGGACTCTGAAAATATAAGGGATACGATGGGTAAAAAAAAGGAGATATACGGAAGGAGGTAATTTTTGGTAGTCCATTGTGAGTTTGTGTGTGTAATGTTATTATAATAACACCTTATTGAGGAGGGGGGTTGTGCCATAACAGCGAGGCTAATTACAGCAATAACAATAAGGCTGCAACAACAACTGTTGTTGTTCTCTTTATTGCAGGGAACAACAATTAAGGAGCTTTGCCAGCCGACCAATTAGCCTTGCTATGGCTCACTGTTCTCCTCATCGTTGTAGCCCTTCTTAATCCACTGCGGGCTTTTTTGTTGTTGGTTAGTTGCTCCACTTTAGCTAATGCCGTATGTGGCCCATCTCCGGCCTAACGTTCTCATGGCCAACGGCACGATTGCGGTGTGCTCCTTTCAAATGATCCGTAGATACTCTCATCTTTATTGTATGCTATAAGCTTAATTGTATTTATTCAAGGAGGAAAGGAGACTGTTTATGAAGACAAGTTAGGCTCATCATTGAGAATGTGGGTGTAATGATTCTGTTCATGATTCATTTGTTATATCATGATCTTTTCAAATGATCGTTGGAAATAAAATTGAAAAAAGACTATTGAGAAAAGAAGTTTATATATTTCACCTTTTGGTAGGGCCCAACATCATCAATACATGTTCTTACCTTACCTTGGCTTCACTCACAATTCCTCTCCTTCTGATCCATCTCCTTCGTCATCCAAGTAGTTTTTCCAAGTTTGTGTAAATCCTGGTTACATCATAAGTCTTGACCTCATGTCGCATTCGGTCATCAAGCCCCCTATTCTTTCTGATGCGCGAAGTTCCCTTGAGAGAATATTGGGCTGAAAATACGCCTTAACATTTTCCTCTGATAGACTCTTAGGGCTAACTGATATGAGACTATATGCGTCCAGGTTTCTTCATCATAGCACACTATTGACCTTATGAGGTGCTTGTAAATTTTTATTTTATATTTGTTTTTTCGGCCAACAGTGTCAAAATTGACATCCTCCCACCTTACATTACTCTCCAAAATCTTGATTTTTATTAAAGCTTGATAATTCAAATCATGACAAGCTCGCTCCCCCTACAGTTGTATATTTAGATATCAATAAATATCTTTTCTTCCGTTAAAACGTTTCACTGGGTTTAAACTTTTCTCAAACCAAATCGAGTTTTTGCTCTTTTTGCATCATCCTTTTTAGGCTTCAATAACGTAAGACGATCTTCATATGTAAAAATGGACTTGTGTTGCTTTCTAGTAAATAATACACAAGTTACAATTGTTAATATAGTTGTAAACTCCAATTTGAGAGCATTTAAGTGAACGTTTCCTATAAAATAAACACGTCTGGTTTTCGTGATCGGACATGAGAGTATCTTCTAACTCATTCTGTTGTCGATCTCTTGTAGAACGAACCGTTTAGCCTACACACGTTGATTATAGGTAATGGGCAGGTGTGCACTAATCTTTGTAGATGGATACAAGGAGATATTATACAACTAAAAAAAAAAACTATTTAAAGTATAAGATTAAAGAATATAAAAAAAAGGTGAATTTCTTGAGCGGGAGGAGATAATGCCGGGTACAAATTGGTTTCGGATCGACCCTCGCTTATTAACCACTATAAAATATTTTACCTAGATCGCTTATCTCTCCTTGGTGATTTGGATAATGGCTGCCAATATCTGTGCGCATGGTCTTGTTGAGATGCGCAAGGATAAAGCTTAGGTACTATCTTATCCAGCTTATTTATATTACAGCAGTTAAGAATTAAGAATTTAAAAAGCATGTATTTGTGGATTCAATTAACTTATCAAGAAACCTTCTTCTTATCGTCTTAAATTCTTATCGTCACTTCTGAATAGAAGTGGTGTATCTCAGATAATTAAATAATAAGAGTATTTTTGTTTGTTTATTTATAAAGAGCCAGTTTATGATTATATGTGTAAACTATTCAGCTAGTATGTTAAATTGCTCCTGAGTGATAGCACTGTATGGTCATTTCGCTCCTGTACGTTTATGTAGTTTTCATGATTGTTGTTGATTGAAGTGGAAAAAAGATTGTTTCGTTTTACATCTCTTTTCGCTTCCATGGCCAAACGGACGCTGCTGCAGTGGGAGTGATACGTTTTGTCTATCGAAGTATATATAGGATAGGGATCTTTAACGAGTACTTGATGCAGCAAAGGCTGACACAAGTTACAGCCATTTTACGTCCCATCCGAACAGCGGCATGACTAAGAATTTAAGTGTTTTTTAAAAATTAAATTGAACTGAATTTATTAAACTTATTTGTGGCTTTGCACAATACATTTGTATTTTAAAAAAAAAAAAAAATGTATACAGCGTTAATAGAAAACATATAGGATAGCTCTGCTCTGAAGCTCTGTTGTGATTATTAAATAAATAAACTATAATTTTTATGCTAAAATTATTCGTAATAATAAATAACCAATTAATTATTTATTTATTTTATTTTATTTTTTAGTAATATTTATAATTTTTAAATATTTTTATTTTAAAAGAAACGATATGACGGGATCCCGGTCCTGGACATATCTTTTCTTTTCAAATAAAAGTAATTAATTATTTAATTTTATTAATCATTGAGAAATCTCTGTCTATATAATATTAATCTTTAACTTAAGCTAATTTATTTTATTTAAACTCAAACATTCCTTTTATTGTATACAAAAATAAATTTGTGCATTTTTTGTTATTCGTTTAACAATGCCTTGAGGTTAATTGAAAAAATAAATAAATATTTCTTTAAAGCTAACTTATATATAAGTTATATTTTAATGATAGTTTCTTTTAATTTTTATGGCAATTTTCGAATGCATTTGTACTTTTTAAAAATTATACACTTATTAAACTTTTTTTTACTATATTTGATATCATGCATTATTTATTATCGAAATCAAGCAGGGTTATTTAACCTAAGCTGTTGCAATTCCATTTATACAAATGGAATATATAATTAAGTATTCAGTAAAATATGGTCATAAAATAGGATCCTCAATTTTATTAAACAAATATCTTGTTGAATTTGTATGAAATAAATCAAGTCATTTCGGTAAGGGATCTTTTAGTATGCATTATGCATTTTGATTCTATTTCGGTACTCATAAATTTGAAATTAATTAATTTCTGGAATTTACGCGTGAAATACTCCATTGACTGAATAATAATTTAAATAATCTTTATTATTTAGTCACTTTTATTTAAATAATATTATTGCTAAGAATGGGCTAGAAGTGATTAGACATAGATGAATGTTTCCAATCCATTTTCAGTAAATATATGATTCAAATGTTTATTGTTTCAAATTATCAAGAAAAATTCATTGCCAGTAAGAAACCATGTATGTGAAATACATAGATGCCTATTTAAATAAAATGCATTCTCATTGAAGACAAAAAAGCCTGAATCTGTGCCCTCATGGAGTACAACAATTTTCAACATTTTTAGAGCATCTTAGTTTTTTTATGGTACCTACTAAATACAAATACATTGCGTGCATATTTAAATAAATGAAAATCTGTACAAAAATAATACATGAAGGGTCTTGAATTCTGTACATGGTAGAGACTGTACTGTTTCTATTTCAACGGTTGTTCAAAGAGGTGATTTTTCCAAGATCGTGTTCATCCGCCTGGATTCTCGCTAAATAGGGTCTGCAGATCCCACTGAGTCCATCCGTGGTTGTTAATAGATTGATAATTTATCTGTCATAGCACAGCTACATAGATAATTTATGCTCCATAGCACTCTACATACTATTTACTACATACTCAACGTACTGAGCCCTCTTAAATTACTATAGTTGTAACAGAGTTGGAGAGTAGAGTGGTAGAGCACTGAGTTGCCATGCCGGAAATCCTGGTTCAATTCCCACTGAGAGCAAGACTTTTGTTTAGTCTGTTTGCAGCCGAAGATGGATCATATAGGACCATCCTGGGGCTCACCCAGCCTCTATAAAATTATTATAAAAATAGGATACTCCCTATTATAACAATAGGGTACCCAAAATAAGGGGGGACCATCTGGCGGTTGAGTGTGATCTAGGACAAGTCACCTCCTTGCAGAACCGTTGTCTATGAAACCGTACAGTCTCTACCATGTACTGAAAACCCCAGACCCTTTCAAGGCTTGTGTTATGGGACAGGTGTTTTTTTTTCTTTTTTTAGTAACAGAGCTGGGTAATGCTATACATTCTACTTGTCAATCACATTACTAGAAAGGTTATGCATCGACGCTGTTATTTCGACCACAAATACAACAACACATAAGTTCACGTTGATATGAATGTACATATCATTTCTATTCGGGTTTTAATAATAATTTTTATAATATCGAAAAAAATCAGATGGAGGAATAAATACAATTTATAAGATACAAGTACATGAATAATAATAAATAAGGTAATAATAATTTCATGGTTGTAATCTACAAGTACTGTTGAATTTCATATTTTTGTTATTTAAAAAAAAATTATTAATAAGAAAATATATATATTTGCTGCTAAAATAGTATGAAATGGTTAATAACAGGCCTCTTAGTTACACTTTGTTATCTTCTCTCAGTAAATCTTATGCATTTCTCGATATCCTCTTAATCTCAAGAAAAATATGCACTTCCTTCGTTTTTTTATTTTTTCTCTAGATTCTGAGGCTTTGATGTTATAGACCTCTGGCTTCCCCATTGAAGACATACTCCACTCCCACCAATACATATACCCCCCGACAGGAATCAGAGCTGGAACTGCTACCAGAGTACACAGCAGGGAGCAGTGATTGATGTGGAGTTGTCAAACTTTATGTCGGAGCATTTATCTTATAGCGGCCTGTTCTGCTCTTGTCACCGCAAGCTTCGACTTTTTACAGATGGCCAGTTTGCCGTCGTTTGTCTTCGTCCCCGTGGACGCTGAGGCCGCGTCTTCGTGGCCAGCGGAAGACATGGAGGTGTCCATACGGAGTACCTATCAGTCATAGGAAGAGCACAAAGATAAGAGAGATCACAGAAATTATCTTCGAAAAGTAGGTTTCGATAGAAAAAACTATTAGAGGCATTGAAGACCAAAAGTGGATAACTCGGAATTCTGAAAAATTGACTTCTTCCATGCGCAATTCCATGTTTTCTTAACTCCAGGTTCAGACTAAAACCATGGGGAATAAAACGGCAAAGTGTCATGCTAGACCAAATTGGCTGACTAGACTAAACTAGCGAAAAAAAAATCAATTATTCTATTTTCGGAATTAACATCTTTCGATCCTAACGCCTTGTGTATTTAAGAACTGATAGTCTGATGATGCATTTTTTTATTCAATATAATATATCCCTTATTTTTTTATCCCTTTCTAAGCAAATCAATAAATGTTCAGTTCTTTACCATGATATATATTATTTTCTATCTTTGATTAATAGAAAACTATACATAATATATAAAATATTGATATAACATAAACGGTGGTATAAGAGAATTAAAAAATATAATTTTTCACCTGTGGTGCAGTGGTTACCATAACAACCATTTATTACCATCATCGAGGGTTCACAGCTCGGCAGGTGTCCCTAGGATTTTTCGAAGGGGGTCAAAAATCCTTGGCTATGCCGATCTTCGGAAGGAACGTAAAATAAGAGTCCAAAGCTTGTACCATGTCGTACTCGTGAAAGATCCCTTTTCTAATTATACCTGGATAGACAAAGTCGTTAAAAACGGAGATTATTGGAATTTCCAAGTGAAGTTTAAGTAATTTAAAATGCTTAATAAAGTTAAATTAATCTTATAAAGGATAATTAACTAGTTGTCGTAATAGTAAACTTTAAATTTTAATTTTATGGGCATATTATATTTAAAAACAATTTTTCAAAGAAATTTTGTAGGAAGTATCTAAAGTGTAATTTTTTTCTTTTTGGAATTATGAATGAAAGTTAATTATTTGTCTGTGTTGAGTCAAGACATGTAGTTATATAACACGTGTATGATATTTAACATCGTGGTAGTACATTGGATGGATTTCATTTGAATATTGATGAGACATAATAATAGGTGAGCTGGATGACATGCGTGATAATCTTAGTGTGTTGCTGTTTGTTTTTAAACACTCTAATATCAATACCTGATTTGAGGCATGGCCTGTTCGAAAAAATATCCGAAGGAATTTTTTAATAATTTTTTAAAAAGTAATATCTTTTATAATTTGCTATCTCTATCTAGTAGTTGGATGGTTCCCCTGTCCATATATTGTTATTTAATGAAATTTCTGATCATTTATTCCAAAGTTTCTTATGTTTAGTCTCGGATATTGCTTTAGAACAGAACGAGTACATTGGGTACAATAACAATTGTGGTCCTAAATAGTTTTAGTACGTTGAGTTTGAGTTACACAATATTCGAACTATAAAACGACATCATTGGCGTTTTCTAGTCACAATTGTAATTCCATTTTTATTACATTTCATCCTACAAACTTGGGAGTAAATTTCAGTATTATAAATAAAAAAATAATAGAACACCCATCATTCTGATTATAAAAAGACTATGCATAGCGTTAATCAGATTATCCAATTTAAAGTGGTCATATTTAGCTGATACAAAAATATGTATACTACATATTAAGTTTGTATATAGCATTTCCAAGTCTATTTGAACCTTTTCCAAGTCAACTGTAACCTTTTACAAATCAAATGCTACCCTTTCCAAGTCACAAGCAACCCTTTCCAATTCAAATGTAACCCTTTCCAAATGAGTTGAAACTCTTTCCAAAGCATGTAACCGTTTCCATTTCAATTGTCACCCTTGAAAATGTTTGAAAATTTAACGTAATTTTAAATGAAAGTGTTATTTTACTTTCTCCTTAGGAATAAACACTTTTTTTTTAAAACGATAATGTTCAGTTTAGTTTAATTTTTTCATTTTTTTTTAATTATTTACTTCATGAGAAAAAAAATCAACTTTTTATTTTTAATTTTTTCCTTAATTTTTTGTAAACAAGAATATTATTTTCATTTAAATTGTCACCCTGGAAAATGTTTTGAAAATTTACCGTACTGGGAAATGGGTGACTTTAGGGCCTCAAAACTCGCCAGGATAAAATCATCACCTTTTTCTTCACAACTCTTGTTAGGACAAAAATGAGGGAAATAATTCAAAAAACAAATAGTTGATTTTTTGTTTCTGAGAAAGTTTATTTAAAAAAAGTAAAAACATGTAAGCTGTACTTAACAACAGTATCTTCATAGTTTCGGTAATAAAATAATAAACATAATAGTATTCTTGTTCACAAAAAAGTAAGGAAAAAATTTCAGTAAAAAGTTGATTTTTTTTCTCAAGAAGTAAATAATAAAAAAAAATGATACTGAACTGAACATTGTCACATTTAAAAACAAAGTGTTTATTCTTAACGACAAAGTAAAATAACACTATTCGTTTAAAATTTCGTTAAATTTTCAAAACATTTTCAATGGTAACAATTGAAATTGAAATGGTTACATTTGATTTGGAAAGGGTTGCTTGTGACTTGGAAAGGGTATCATTTGATTTGTGAAAGGTTACAGTTGACTTGGAAAAGGTTCAAATAGACTTGGAAATGCTATATATCAATTAAGTTGTGTTCATATTTTTTATTAAGCTTTTGAAGCCCATCCATCATATGTTTTGATTAATAAATAAACTACTAGGTGTATAGATAAGCTCTAGGGTACATGTTACTACAGTATATGTGTAACCCTAACTAATAATAAAGGTTGCAATTTACAAATTATGAAATTTGAATAATTCAGAAATTCAAAAATGAAGTTTTTGTAAGTTATGAGTTTTCATTTCTGTCGGGAGTTCTCTTGACTGCCTATTACAAATTTTTCAATGGTGTTTCCCATGTTCTTTTCTTTCGTAAATAAGCGATGATTTATTATTCGGTAATATTTATGATATATTAGGAGATACTACTTTAGCATCGTAGTAGTCTATAATCAGAAAAATCTCGAAGGAACAGCCTTTTTGCATTTCATGCCTAAGAAAAATCATTTTAGATACATCTAAATCCCTCCCCACTACAATCGATTACAAATCTATGAGCCCGATCGAAAAGGAACCAGTTACTGTATTCATACATATTCGATCTCTCGAAACGTCAGGTATCGAACGCGATACAAATTGCATTCCGTTCTAAATAACAAAGCACCTCCTCCTCAAGCTGCTCAGTATTCCACGGCCTTAGCGTAATTAAATACGACACGATAGGAAAGAGCCGAATCAGAGAAGGCGATAATTCCATAGAGGCTAACAAATAGCAGCTATCGGCTGTCCGTAGTTCAGTGCCCTCCGCCGGCCCAAGGTGGTCATTAAGATGCCCCCTTCGATAGTACAAGTTCCTGGGTCCGTAGTTCAGGGGGCCCGGGCCCTACTCCTCCCCCACCCCTCAAAATAAATTGACTTACTTCTATCAATCTCTATTAAATAAAAAAGTTTTAGTGATCACCGAAAAATACATTTTTTCTTAGTCCTTTGGTTTGAGCATTAATATGCTGTAGTACGAGTAAGAAGTTTTAAAAGGTTATCTTCTTCTTTGCTTTGTACTTTGTTTACTTTTTTTCTCCAATCCTCCTTGGAAGTGAAGATAGTCTGAACCAGGCATAAAAGCTAACATGCAATCAGTGAAAGATTCTTATATACGTACAACTCTTAATTAATCTGGGTTAATTCATCTAAAATGGATGAAGACTATTGTTTATAATAGGAATCTGAGTCTGATGGGTGCTTTTTACATTTTAAGAAAGAGCATATTGTAAGTAGGAACTTTATATAATACTCAAAGTAGAAGAGGAATTTATGCATATATTTCGGAACTACGGAAATATAAAGTAGAAATATGCATGAAACACTGGTTCTTATTGCTGGCATCAAAATCAGGTACAACCATTTTTTCCAAAAATGTTTTTTTTTAATTTTTTAAACTTAATTAATGCCTGAAATGATGTGTTTGTTAAAACCGCCTATATCCTTCAAAAAGTCATACGCAAGGATTCCATTTCCTATCAAAAGTTGTTACATCCATTCCATTAAATGAAAATTGTTAATGTATAACAAAACAAAACTACGTACATATAAATATTGTTTAATTATATTCTATGTTATTTATTTATTTTTTATCAACCATAAACTAACCAGATATCGATATTTTTCTAATAAAGATGTATCCAATATATTTTTTTTATTAAAACAGGTTTACAAAAAGATAAGATCATAAAAAATTGTCAGTAATTATTATTTGAAGTGAATTGTTAAAAAAATTTAACGAAATTTAATTTTTTAAATTTGCTAAATTGATCAGTTTTTAAAATTAAATCTTTTTTTTATCAGTACTCACAATATGTAACCGGTTTTGAAACCATACTCCCCATATATAAATAACAATCCCCATTTTATCGCTTCAAAATATCAGACATCATTGGTACTAATAAATCCATTTGCTTTTCGTAAGTTTATACCTGATATTCGAGTTATAACAGTACGTAATTTATCTTATGCTTAATTTTTATTTATTCAATTTACTTGTCGTATTATTATAATGCAGATGTATATTTCAATAAATAATTTTGTTTAATAAAAGATTTGTTGGTTATAAAATGGGAGGATTTACTATTCTTATTACTTGTTTCGTATATTTATATTAAAATGTATAAGTTGTTTAACAATTCGAAGCCCCAATAGGATCTGTAACTCGCTACAAAATTCGAAACTTCAACCGTCTTTAACTGAAAAATGTTAATGAGTAATTAGGTTTATCTCAGTTGGAAACGAGTTCACGAAACAATATATTTTCCTTTATCAGGATTTAGCAGTTATGAAACTTTGAGCAGAGTATGAGCTGCCTTTGGCTGAGAACCTCAGTCTAAACACCGATCCCTCAGCAGAATGGCTCTCTAACATGCGACTCTAAATACTCCAAACTTATCAATACTCCTATCGTATTGTCGTCCGACACCGAATCCAGGATCTGTTGATTCCTTAAAGGAGATAAAAATGTATAAATATATCTCTTCTGTTTCGTACCAAAGTTGCCTTCGTATCGCGATTCTCTGGATCTAAGAATATCTTATTCGCAGCTTTGTTTTTAGTAGTGGCAGAAGAATAGTCACTCAGATCTCCTGAATTCGATAATTATAATTAGCCTGCTTTTATTGTTTTTGCATAACCTTTTATTAATTAGTACACGAGTATATTTATTGTTGATAACTATATTAACAAAAATAATGATTATTGGTTATAAATAATGCAATATTTATTGGTTACCAATGAACTAAATGCGAGTACTCAATTGTGATTTTTTGTGCTGCAATCTATAGCGTTGAGATATCCATTAGGTATATCAAGTTTGTCATGTAAATTTTACCTCTTCATCAATAAAGGAAGGAAATTCTTGTAATATCTGCATTTCATATGCAAAGAATCGAATTCCAAACAAAAGTAGGCTAGGTACTTGATATAAAATCCCTAGTGAGAAATGTAACTATTTTTCTTATATTAATTTATATACTATTAATACAATATGAATATCTTATTTATTTTATGTTTAATTTTCTTTATGTTGTTTTTTTTTTTTATTGTTCATTATATATTTATATTCGAAATGTGGGTATTTTTCTATTATTTTATACCTTTTAAACATTATTTTTATTCAATTTATCTTTAGCGTGTATTTCTTTTATGTGTTATAATTACTCACTGTCCTTTAATTAATAGTGAAATAAAAAAAAGAAAATGGATTCAGAATTCCATTATTGTGTAATTTTCATTTAGTACAAATACATAACGAATTCCCCATAAAGCAAATATGTTAAACATTTTAAGTTATCCTCTCAGTTTTTGACAATTTTAGCTCCATTTAAGATTTTTTTTTAATGCCCTGTTTCTTTCGAATCCAAAGTTCATCAGTTATTTGTTTGCATTTCTTTTTATAAATAGCATTAATTTTAATGTTAATGCACACAAGTATTTTTAAACTATAGTAATAATAGTATTAATTAGATCTTTTAGAGTTAAATGAGTTGTTAATTCAAAAAATTTTAAAAACAAATCTCTAGAAAGCGGTGTAATTTTATTTTCTTTATCTTTCACTCTAGGAGTATCAACCCTTAAATATCTTAAGGGAATTTATCTTAAATATCAACTTATTTGAAAATATGCAGTTATTGATTCCAAAGTACAACAAAAAAATATAAATAAATGAAATTAAAACATGGGCTTAATAATGTACTGTTCATAGAGCAACAGGGAGGCAAATGGCCCGAGATCGCGCTCAACTACCAGATTTTCACCCAATCTAAGGTACTTTATAGAGGCTGAGTGAACCCTGGGAGAGTCTGTAGATCCTATAGGTCGCACCCATGTTAATTTGATTAAATAATTTCAGGCCAATGCTGGATTTGCACCCGGAACCTTCAGCATAGCAACTGATAACTCTACGCACCGAACCCATTATAATTACACTTTTATTAAATATAGTTTAAAGTTTTTGACCAACTCCGATGGGTTTGACCACATTCCGAACGATATAACTAAAGTTATTTACCTCTGAGTATATTGTATTATGGTAATTATTAAAGAATTATTATAAACTCTGAATACCAGAGGATCCTTAGTAACTAATAGTTTTATTATTCCCACTCTGACCGGCCAGCTGTGAGTAGTGCACGGACTGTATTTAAAGTTCCAACTTAGCAGGAGCATTAAGTAAGGGTGATTTAAGCCAAATGGGTTTTCCGAAGTTGTGCCCTAGCCAGACCGCTTTCTCGCAAATGAAAATACTGGACTTCCTGTATTTCTTGAAAATTGTTAAGTATTTTTTATTGTTAGTATTTATTTAAAACTTTAAATTTTTAAGAGAGTAGAACGCCATGAAATATGTGAGAGTGCCGGATGCACTAATACCATCCGAAGACGCGTTGTCACGGCTCCTGCCTCTCTTCATGTGTCGACCTTAGCCTGATTTATGCTGTCAGAGCATCTGCTCTGTTCCTGTCTAGTGTAGATGTTTACCAAACCTTTCTGTAGTGAATCAAGAAAAAAACATTCGAGTTCTGATGTTAAATACAAAAAATTTAAATAGGCAGTCATGAAGACTGCCGACAGAAGCGAAAACTGAAAACTTTGGAATAACTGTTCTTTTTTGAAGTTCTAAATCATTTATAGTTTGAATTTGTTTTTGACTTAATAGTTGTACCATCTCAAATAAAAAATAAACAATCTGCAGACCGGCTGACAGTAAAATAAAACACAATGACATGAGAGGCATGATGAAGAACAGAACACAGTTAAATCCCGTGGTTTGATTTAATTTTTTATGTTAACAGATCCCTCATTCACGTTCTTTTTTGTTTCCTCCTAGTGTTCTCAGGCATGAGAGTCGTGGCCGTTTGTTCTATTAGTTTTGATGTCCGTGTAGTTTTTCTTGAAAGCGTTTGTACGTACGTTCATACGCGTTCGTAAACCGTTGGTATTTTTAAGTTAGTATGCAGAGTTTAGTTATTGACATACAAAGGTGCTTTTATGACAAGTCTGAGTACTTTTGTTTGGAAAGTTTGTTGTCGAGTCTAAATTATTTAAATTCAACTTTGTAAGTTTAAATTATTTTCACATATACTAACACTTCGTGAAATATTTTATTTTAATACATAAGTTGTTTATATATTAATCAAAGCATATGCTGGACTACAAAAAAAAAATCTGAAACCCGCGAAGGGTCTTGAGATCAGAACGTGGTAAAGACTGTACTGTGCTGAAGGTGATATCTCCTGGGTCACACTCAACGGCCAGATTTTTCCCCATATTTCGGGTAACCACTTTATATAGGCTGAATAAGTCCCAGGAGGGTCTTAGATCTCCTAGGATCCGTTCCCGGCCGCTAAAAGATTGAATAAGTATGCCAGTGAGCAGAATTAAAACCCAAGACTTTCGGCATGGCAACTCAGTGCTCTACCACTGAACCACTCCGCTCCCAATGGGCTACAAAGTATCAACTTAATTGAAATAAAAATTAGTTATAGTTATAATATTTATACTTTGTTTTTGTATTGGAAATGTTGGTGTTCAACAATATTTAGGTCATTTGTACTTTCATAAAAAAAAGAGATTTAAATATTACAAACAAAATATTTAAGGGGAAACAAAATGTTCAGTTAATTATTGATGTTTAAGTCATTATTATTATGAATTGCACTAGTATTAAACGACTTTTTAGTTGAATTTAATTATACTTATATCAATGGAATTCTAACCTTTTAACTAAAGTTGATTAAAACGAATTTTGTAATTCAAACACAGGTCGCCATGCGTCGCCATCTCGCGCAATACGTCACGAGCTCATGTCGCTTATCTTGCTGCCGCGAACATATAAGTTTTTTCCTTATGTGTCGCTAAATGCGGCTAATGAATTTTTCACTTCAATGAACTTGTTCCAATGTCCATTTAAAATTACAGTGAATCTGTAATTGAAGGGATCCAAAATATTAATAACAAATTTGGAAATGCAACAGAGATTGGACATCCGATGGTTTGTTCATGTTTGTTGTCAAATCGACCATTTACAATGTGTCACGAGTAAAACAGCATTCGCTTAGGCGTGATTGTACACTCCGTAATAACATTATACGATTTCAATATATCCGAATACATTATCGAAGTTGAACTCGTTTTTCGGATAAAAATTTATAATTTCTACATTTCATCCTAAATTATTCTTAAAATATCTTAAATTGTTGGCTTTACTTCAATCAGGCTTTAGAGCGAAATTGCTAGAGCCACTTCACACATAGTCACGATATTGTTACTATCGTTGGACAACAGTTGTGCAGGGACCTGATTCCCAGATGACGGTCAACCACCAGATTGACCACCCTATTTTGGGTATCCACTTTATAGAGACTGAGTGAGCCCCAGGAAAGTCATAGAACCAAATGAGCCATCCTTGGCTGTTGACAGACTTGAAAGAATCTGCCACAACCTTAATTAAGCACGTGATCTTCGGCACGGCAACTCAGCGCTCTACAACTAAGCCTTTCCGCTCTCAAATGTGTTTATTAAAGTATTAATGAAATAAAAATATATAAGTTTATTGCTTTTATTATTCTCTTTGTAATAAAAGTTATCAGTGTAATGGAACCTCGCACCCCGATCCGTTCCGATCCTCTCTCACGTAGCGACAACCAATATTACCAAACACGCTTCGATAAGATGACGATAACTACCTGCTATCATTACTAATCACCGGAGGCCATTGCTATAATAATTACTATAATACGACATATATCATAGATGGTGTATATAATTGAGGCGTACGTGTTGGCGCGGATGCAGAGCGAGTGAGGCTGTATTGTAGACACGTAGGCGCCATATAACAATAATGTTTATGATCAAGTTGCTTAACGTGTCCGGAATACCCGCCCAGGTGAGGGGTATTAAAATTACACCTGCCCTGTCTCTGCTTCCTCTTGTTCCAGTAGTCCTCCTGCGGTCGTTCCGGCCCGTCATCTTGACACAATCTACACTCCCAGCTTTTCATTATAGTAATCTAATGGAAAATTATTAAACATGAAGTTGACTACTGTCGAGTTAGAAACTATAATATTATACGAAATATACTTCATTATTGCAAGATACTATTAGGTACTATGTTCACGTCTTCTGTCCCGAAATCTAAAAATCAGAATTGATAAAACCATCATAACCAAAACCACCAACCTAACGATTAATTAAGGATTTTTATTTGGAATATTTATTGTATAGTCAAAGATAGATAAAAATATTGATTAGTAGTTATTAGAATTGTATGCACCAGATTCAAATAGTCACTACTATTTCCATATTGGTTAATGTGGAACAAAGAGTTCCTGCCATGATATTGTGATGAACATTACAGGCAACAACAATAGACATGTCCTTCAGATGCCCAACGAAGTTGATGACCGGCTCATCAACCACACAGCGCTCCCATACAATCAACGATACCCACTATTACTCCAATGATAATAACTGCATTACTACAACCTCCTGGGCATTACTAACCAACAAAGGATAACCCTCGCAGGACAACTTTTGTCGCAGTGGTAATTTATTGGCGTCCTGTCCGTCTGTTCGACAACCACCCTTACCACGATCTCCATTGTTGAAGAGTTTTTGTTGTTGTTTTTTTTTCTCTCTCTCTTGGCACCCTTTGTGCCTCTAATGGCAATAATATCTCTGGCTTAGATCGGTTAAGCAGAATCGCACTGCTCTCCTTCTTCCTGCATGAGTGCTCTGTACAAGAAGATGGTAGTTCTTTCAGATATACTTAGGAACATCAGTCGGAGGATCGTGCAGATAAATCCTATGGATAGATATAAATGAGTCAATATTCCGTGGTACTAAATTTATAAATTATTTTAATACCTAACGATTATTTTAACTATTTATTACTTATGACTTTCTGATTAACCATGATTCAGTTGTCTCTTTTCAAAAATGTTTTATTTTTAGTTCAAAATCTTGTATCATTTAAAAGTGACTGTAGGAAATAATTAACAAGAAACCTTATGATTTATTCTTATTTCCATAAAATATGAATGTTCTTTATACTCATAATTTAAAAAAAAGTTTTTCAATAGTATTTATTTTGTTCAAATAAATTTGTTTTACACATAAAGCTTATCACATTCCATGAATTACAAAATCGTGTTAATGACAGGAGACAGCGATAATGGATTGTTAAATTAAACTGGATTAAATAACGTAAGTATACAAGATGAGAGATCGATGATGTAACAATCCATATAATGTAAATTTTAATATTTTGTGAACATTATTAAGTTAATAATTACATTCATATTCATGGAAACCTTTCAGGATTGAAAATGATGATTCAAGGTAGCTAATAGTTTTAAAATTAACAGAAATATTTTATTGTGTTTCTTATATTCTTTATTAATGGTAAATCATTGTTTATCTTTAATGAACTCTATACCGGGGCAACAATTAATTTGAATTTTTTTTTCAGGTAAGTGATCCACACTAGTTTTTCTGCGGTAACGTATTCATGTTCAATGTAATATTAAATAGTGTATATGATGGGTATGTTCACATCATGAAGTCTCAGTAAATTCTTAATATTAAATCCATTTATTGTTATTATTACCAAATTTACAGTAATAGAATTAATATACTAAGACTTCTTTGTAATCATTGCTTTATTTCCGTGTTAAAATTGACTTATCAAAAGTACACATTTTCATATACATCCAATTATTTATAAACAGTAATAATATTTTAAAATATAGATATAATAATACAAAGAGAAATAAAAAATATGGGGAGTGTACTAATTAAAGAACCCCTATTCCTGAACAAGTTAACCCTTTCATTTATCGAATACTATTGTCCTTCTGACATAAATCATTTAACATCGGTCAGTTTTTTACTTTACGTCATTTTAATTGGACATGACAGTTGATCTGCAGTATATCTTTATTTCGAAATTTCAAAGTAACTTTTAACAAAACCGATCAATCAATTTTGCTATGACGTGAAATAGAAATTAAATAGTCACAGGATTACTATCAGTAAAAATGAAATATAATAAGAATAAAAAAACTATACTACTAGAATCCAATATGGGTATTGGGTTCAATATGTGGCTCTGTAATGTTTTTAAGTCGACGGTTGTACAGTGAGGTGATTTGACCAAGATCCCCCTCGATTTCGCGTTTTTCCCCAAATTGAGCTAATGTACACAGACTGGGTGAAACCCAAAGGAATCTTCAGAACCACAGGGCTGGTATAAGATTAATAATATATCAATACCTATATCAAACCATATTAAATATTTAGGAATTTCTCTAGACCGCAAACTACTATTCAACAATCATATCAATAATAAACTGAATAGCGCCCGCAGAATATACAAAATGTATCCATACTTTAACAAGAAGTCAAAATTATCTGAAAAAAATAAGAAAATATTATATAAGGGAGTCATTAGGCCCATGATAACTTACGCATGTCCAGTCTGGAGTTTAGCTAGCAAAACACACATTAACAAAATACAGATCTTCCAAAACAAATGTCTAAGAATCATAAAAAACTATCCAATATATACTAAAATCACCACAATGCACAAAGAACTGGATATCCCAACAATACAAAAATTCATACACCAACAAACCCTCAGATTCTTCACCTCATGCCAACTTTCAGACAACACTCTCATACAAGAAATAGGAAATTATACAAAAACAACAACACCAAAATACAGACACAAACGAACAAAACACATACTATTATAAACAATATGCATGTTGTATTTTGCTGTACATAAATTTTGTCTTAAGTAAATCCTATGTACTCTCTTTTCTGTTGGTTTTTTAAATTTTACCAACAACAAAAACATATTAATCAGTAACCGTTGTAATGTGAACTCATTTTCATTGTAAGGAATTATCCCATCAATGTTTTAAAATTTGTACATATTTTAAAATAAAATAAAACAAAATATTTTAAAAAAAAATAAGATTAATAAATAAGTAATAAGTCTATTCAGTCGGATTTGAACCAGTAATCTTCAGCAATGAGAACCATTCTGTATCTGTCCAAGCAATTTAATGGCAGTGAGTATTTTATAAGTTTTAATTTTTTAATAATTTCTATATAATAAATTGATATTTAACAATGTCCTCATTTCTGTGCTATTCTGGTATTTTTGCTTTACTGGTGTTTGCTTTGAAACTGGTTGCGTTTATTCTGTTTTAATGTAGAGACTGCATTCATTTTTTTTTGTTTTAGCTAGCTCGAAACTAGTTTAATCTTATTACATAACCTTTTTTTGTAGTAAACTGTCAACTTTTAGAAAGACATTAGAGTAATTTAACTTTGTAATAACCACAGAATAATGACATGAAAGCAGTTAGTTTTCGCAGAAATTAGAAACATTATGTTTAAAAAATTGTATTTATACACACTTTAATCATTAAAATTTTAGTGAAGGATCAGTTGCTTTTAGTTAGTCCTTCTGAAGATAATTTCCTTGGATTGATTCAACATCCGTCCGAAGGACCAAAAGGAGATCCATCGCGCATTGTCATTCAGGAACCGCACTGAGACAGTATTGAATACAGATGCAAAGTCTCCACAAGTGACACCTTCCTGTTGACGTCTCTTCATCTATCTTGGCGTCCGGGTATTACATAAGATCCTTTTGATAGATACTTTATTTGTCGAAAAGACGGTCCTTGCCGAAGCCCAAGAAGATGGCACCTCCGTAACTGGAGGGGATCCTACCGGAGTGGTGGTGCCAGGTACGCAGATCATCTTGGTTAATGGAACTTAGCAAGAGATAACGATACTTCCTCTTCTCGACGCTCATTATGGTTGACATCCATGGTTAAGCAGTATAATGTTCGATGATATCTCTTCTCTTAAAATAAGCTTAGTGAAGTTTGACCTTCTAGAATAATGATAAGAAAGACCCTCACACAGCATTAGGACAATAAATTAAGCTTTTTAAACAGCTTCTTGATTTCGATAAAGTTAGAATTATTCAGGAACATCATAATAATTAGTAGCGGAGAATTATATTCTACGAAATCCGCATTACGTATAGTTTGAATAATACCATTCGGAAATTTTAAGTATTAAACAACATCTTAATAAATCCAGATTTTTTATAAATACCCTAAGGGGGCTAACAGCGAACATAAAACTGGCATTGGTTCGTTTAAAAAAAATAATTTATTTTGTTTTAACTATCTTTAAGCTATTAAAGAAGTTTTTAAGGTGAGAATCCTCTTGATACAATGATAAAAATTAGAAAAAGTGGAGTATTTCGAGTTAGGAGCAAAATAATGCTGGGTCTTAGAATACGCTGACCACCCGCGTTAAAACTGTAAAATCAAATATTAAATAGTTGCTAAAAACTTTTTTTATAGAGAGATATCATTTTTTTGTTGATTGTATTTGTTTAATTGTGTTTTTCGCTGATTAGCAATTAGTACAGAACCTATCCAGCTATTCGTACATTACCTTCCTTTGCCTTAGTACTTCATTAAATGCATTGGAGTGAGGTTGCTTTCTCTGACTAAGTCTGTTTGGACTGTTGATGTGAGATGTCCTGCTTTTGAACTAGATTGAAGTGAGCTTTTTTTTTAATGTATAGATGATATCTGAATTGGCGAGAAGTTGTTTAGTTACTTTACAGCATTTTAGAGACTCATGGTTTTGTTTTTGGGGGTTTTCCAATTCCATCATAGTTTTTGCTCATTTTTATTTGATTAACCTTTTACCTATACTTTTTATATCTGAACACCTCTTAGTGGATTCCATGACTTCTTATTATAGTGCCACTTGGAACCAACGCGTTGCAACGCTTCGTTTTCATTGAGCGGTTAAAATTTTCTAAAATGAATCCAATGATCTCTAGTCAATAACAGATTTTTTTTTGGAATTTACTATTAATATTGAAATCTTTAAGATGTGGTTATACCAACAGCTCAGCCATCGTTCATTGGTGAAGGGACTGCTACAATTCCGCATCCTTCATATCGAGTTCTCTTCTGCTTATTCTGTTTGGATTTCGGATAATCCGGATTGACGACCCTTCTAGAACTGGAATTCGAGCACTTCATTCCCTCCGATCATCGGTCCAGGGAAAACAACTCAAGAGCCAAATTTCTGGAGAACATGAGAACATAAGGTACTCATGGAAAATATATAGTGCCTTACAAAAAATATTAAATTTTTTAGAACATCGCCCTGAGTTATTTAAAATGTTGATTTGATGCTTATTGACAGGTGCTATCTTCGTTACGAAGATCGGCAATCATCAAGGCTATTCAAACGCTAGCATGAAAAGCTGTTTTGTTGTGCACTTGAACCATTCTGTTCTTCGCAGTCAGGAGTGTCTTCTCCTTCCTACGCTTCTTCTACCTTGGGTTTTGAGTTAAATCATCTCCACTCGTCGTGCAGCTTACGGTTCTTTCTATTAATCACCACTTATTTATTCTATTTCCTGAGTTCCATTTTATATCCCTTCCGAAGGACGGGATAATCAAGGGTAATTATTCCGTTTTAAAAAATCTTAGGGCCATCTGCGTGCTGCGAACCTTGGGCATAGAAGGCGGAACATGAACCTATCTTCAAGATATTATTTTAACTGAAAGACCGACTTAAGACAATTGGAAAGAACTTCACAGTTATAAATTTGTTCAATGACGATAGAGCCAACAACTGCAACAACAACCTCCAGTTTCTTGCATCTTTATGAACCACTTTTCCTTGGAATGTAGGAAAATTTAAATTAAAGTTGAATATTAATTGGCATACCTGCTTTATTAATACTTCTATTCGGTAGGAATTCATCCGACTCGTGTTATCCTCTACCTGACTCTATGAAAGGTGGAGAAGATCCTGGAAGTAGGCTGGATATCGACCTGGAAGGGCTGAGTTATCCCAGATCCCGGTTTGACGAGGACGCTGGCCGACATAAATAACCCTTCTGTCCGGCGAGGCTTACTCCCGCTGATATTTATCGTTCCCTCAGTCATAAAGTCTCCCAGCTCGTCTTTTTTATCCAGCCTGTGTAGGCTCTTCCAGTTCACTCTTCTCCGGTCCTCCAGTCTTCCTTCTGGAACATGAGGCCTCTATTTGGATTCCTACGTGTACCGGCTTCTGTTTACTGAGGTTAAGAGAGGATCGGATAAGGTATCTTGGATTAAAGTTGAAAAACATTGAAATACCTTATGATATATGTTTTTTTACTGCTTTTATGCCAACATTTGTGAATGAGGATAATTTAGCCGAGATCATGCTCAACCATTAGTTTCCCTTCCCCGAAACAATGGTACAATAGAGGCTGGATGAGGCACAAGAGGTTCCTGCTGAGCCACAGAGCCGATATATGGCTTATACCGAATGGGAGTTAAAGTATAAATACTGAGAAAAATTCCTTAGTTGTGCCGCCCTTCCGAAGGGACGTTAAACGGAATTTCCGAGTATGTACGATGTCAGAAACTCGTTAAACATTCTTATCCTGATTAAAGCTGGATTGGCAACATTTAGAACTCCCACTGTAGCATCGTAAGAGCCATAGCAGCATAAAAGTGACGTTAAAATAATCAAACAAATAAGAATAAATACTTTGTCTGTCATAGTTGGAATCTAAACCGTAATCTCCAGCGATCAGCACACTGAGCTAATCTTCTCCCTAATAATTAAAAAAAAAAATATTATTTAATGAGGCTGTGCAGAATTCCTCCTCAGACTGCAAAGATGGTTCTAGAGGACAGAATATGATGATAAAATATTTAAACATCTTTGACAACAATAAAGTATCTCAAGCAATTGACAGTAAATGGTTTATAAATATAAATTCTTTATTCGTTTCTGTACTGTAATAGCTACGCATACGAGTTGATATTTAGCAATTTTCTAATTTTAGTTATTGGTGTATCTTTTTTTTCGTTTGTAATCATTTTTTTTTTGTTTTTAGCCTCAGTAAGGAGGCTAAAATACGATCGAATGAAATATCTTGCAGAAAAGTTGAATTATTCATCCGATTACTCATTAATTATTGATAATTACATCGTATTTAGAACTATTTATTTCCTATACCCAGTTTTTATAGCGATTGTCCATTTTAGATTCGTTAATGAACCGGAAATACCTTTATAGAACCTAAAATACGTTTGGCAAGTAACTGTATAAGAAATATTAATTGGTTATTAAGAAGCAATATCTTACGTTTAACCGTTAATTTCCCCTCCACAGTTGTTATTTACTATTTATGCTGAAAAATGGTGGCTATAAACATTGCTTGATTCCTTTTTTACAAGCTATAACTGAATATCAAAGAGTTCAAAATAGGAACGTTTAAAGTAACTGCTAATTAAAATATCAATTAAACTATCCATGTAATGTACAATCCGTTATTATTCAACTATTATACATGAATGTCATAATTATATAAAATAATATGAGAGCTTTTTTTTTTTTATTTCGATTTAATTTCTAAAAATCATTTTAATGAGAATATCTAGCACCAGAATAATTTTTCTCCTAAATAGGAAAAAGTGCACCTTATATATTATTTTTATAGTTCCACATAATCATTTGCTTTATTCGGGGTATGCTTTATCTGAAACGAGCAAGATGATATATTTCAATGAACTGTTAAACTTGAATGAAACTAAAATAATCGTTATTTAATTGTACGTGTACGTACGTATATTTAATTGCAAGTTCCCAGATTATTTATTTATTTTTTAATTATATAAAATTTAAGCTTCACCATAAGAAATAAGTGCTGTAAAAATATTCATGTTTAGGTTTTTTTTTTTATTATTATTTCCCCTTGAGTACATTATTATTCTGATTTTTTTCGAACAATTAAAAATCATTTGTCCATAATAATGTGATACAAAATTTATATTATGTTTAATCGTCTTCCTAATTGTTATTTTACGAAAAAGTTTTTTTTTTTAAAAACTCAACCTTTATTTACAGTTTTACATATACAAGCAGCAATAAGTGTAAATACATGTTCCGGACTTCCTTTACATGTTTAAAGAACAGTACTTTTAATTAATTAAAATTGTCTTTTATAAATAAGTTTTACAATAGCAGGAAAAATGTAGAAAAAAACCGCTTAAAAAATAAAAAAAAAATAAAGAGAAAGGTAAATGAACCATAATAATAATTGTAATTTATAAATAAATAAAAATAATACTAATAAAGTAAGTAAATATAATAATAATAATAATTAAATAGAAAATAAATACACAATTAAAAATAACTATAAAATAAATACAGATAACTAGATTATGATACCTACGAGTAGTGATTAGTTGAGTGAGAAGTATATATGAAAAAGTTTTATTCACTATGAGCCAATGCAGTTTTTGTGGAAAAGTTTCTGAATATTTTAATCAGTTGTAACTTGGGGAGATGAGTTCGTACCAATCTTGGATATATTGATTGGAATATGTATTATGTTTTAAAAACTTTGAATGATAAACAAAGCCTTAAGGTATCCGAAAATGAGGTATTGAGTAGAATATTCGGTCATTGATAAACGTGTTAGGGGTAGACAGAGAAATAGGGGGATGATCAGTTGAATCATGGAAGTCTTCCATCACATTTCAGTCTAAAGCAAGTCACTTCATCTGTTCTGTAAGAAACAAAGGATATGTTGGTTCTCAACGTAAACGAGGCGGCTTCATGTTCTATTTGAAACAAAACAATGTATCGAAATTTATATAATGTATGCTTTCAGTTTTAGATCCTTAAGAACACTGAATCCTAAAGTGACAATTAGAGTAGTATTGGCTTAACCAATTTTTTTTAAATATTTATGCTGCTTATGATGCTACTTTTAATAAAATAGGATTATAACAATTGGTACTACGTCACATGTATCCTGGCTTCTCCTCCTCCTCTTCCTGTAGTATTCGATTCCCCTATCGACCTGCTCCTGACGATAGGAGGAAGCGGCCATGATGGCCCATGGCGGGTGTAGCCAATAAATCTTCCAATGTAGCATATTAAAAATGAATAAAGGAACAGAGCTTGGACAAGATGGCTTGAACGAGCCTTTCCGAACGCCGTTAGTGACTTCCTCCATAAATCTTGGCGGCACTGTTTCTGTTAATAAAATCGCTTGACAACTGCTCGCATCCGCCCTCTCCTGGTGCACTCTGTCAATTGTTTCAATTGGCCTTGTCCCTACACCAGCCAATGTCTTATGTCTTTCTGAGTATGTGACAGGTGCTCGGGTGGCACAACTGCTCGAGGGACTAGCTATATCTAAGTTGGAAGATTCAGCAAGTTACAGTTTTGGAAAGAAAGCAAAGAAATATATATTACAAATAACATATACACATACACACTTATATTTTATTTACTATGACCGAATATTGCGTTAATCATAGATTACCTAGAGTTAGCAGATTAATCAAGGCAGCTAATACTATTTTCGGACTCCCTAATGATTTAGAAGCGGAACATAGCTTAAAGAAAGATTTATAACTAAACCATAAAAACAAATTACTTTATAATATTTTATTTGTTTTAAAGAAACCTGTCACACTACTGGTTACTGTAATACTACAAAGGTATTGGACTCAATACATGATAGAGACTGTACTGTTTCAAAGTAAATGGCCAATAAAGGTGATTCGGCCAACACTACATAACGCCAGGTTTACCCCAAACAAGAGTATCCATAGCATACTTAAATACATATTAACAGTATGTAAGAGACTGGGGTGGGCAAAAAAAAAAACACATGTCATCCAAGTATTAACTTAGAAATCGACATTAAATAAAACATTTATTTCATGTTATCTAATATATACCTAACTTTATGAAATGTGTATGAAAAACGATTATCAGTTTTCCATCTCCAAAAACGTCCGAAAAATGAATAAAAAAGATCCTCAAAAGAAGTTTTATGAGACAATAAAACTGATGACCTTTCAGAAAGAGAACAGAACGCCAAGGACACTTGTCTTTTCTTTTTCCTTTTTTTAAAAATAATTTACTGAACTTGATTTTACACCCCTCAGTCATTAATCTCTCTGTTATATAAAAAAGTTGTTAGTAATCACTGTTTAATAGTTTATTTATGTGTAAAATAAGGTAGTATAAAATTGAATTAATTTGAAAGAAAGATTTGAATTAATTTTTGCTGTTTATCCAAGAGACAAAATAGAGAAAAAAATTAAACATCGATTAGAGTTGGAATGATTTCTAAAATTTTAAAAACAATGGGGTTGGTCCGAGGCAGACAGAGCATTAAGTATACTCATAGCTTATTTGACTTTTTTTTTGCTCTGTCTGTTTTACGAATTTCATAAGTAGTTTACTTAAGAATGGGTTGGATTTAGTGGTGGAGCGCTGAGTTGCCCTGCCGGATCAAATTCTGCCATGACAAAGAATTTATTTAGTGTTAACTGCAGGGGATGGATCCTTGGGATCTGGAGACACTCGTGGAGCTAACCCAGCCTCTATAAAGTGGGTACCTAATATAGGGAGAAAACCTGGCGTTTGAGCGTGTCCTCGTACAAGTCCCGTCCCAGCAGAATCGTAGTCCTAGAAACAGTACACTCTCTACCACGTACTGAACCCAAGGCTCTTCATGAATCGTAGTGGTCTTTATACAGATCTTTAGTTTTTAAACTTATAAAAATTGCCATGAATTAAAAAATATGTAAATTTTCTTCCTATTAATAACTTTCTTTTAAGGAATATATTAAGTTTAAGATTATTTAGTCCGTTTATATAACCTCTGAGAATTCACATATGCTTGCACATATGATATATGTGCATGCTATGGACTGTTTTCGATCTAAAGCGTGAATGAAGCTTGAAATAGTTTTTTCACTCTCCTGAAAAGTCATGTTTTTCACTCACTCACTTGTATTCTATATTTTGTATGCTATACTTTTATTGACGATATGTCAATAATATAATCAAAAGAAAAACTAAGCATTAAAATTGACTATTACCATTATAAAATATTGTTTTTGAGGAAATCTAATTTAATTTTCCTCATGAAAAGTGGTGTTGTATACGACCCTATGCATTTGTATTGTCGATATCGTTCTTTTTAAGTGCATATTAAATTTAAGATTATTTAGTATGCTTATAAAACAGGTCTACATACATATATGCTTTGATTACATTACAACTCCTCATACATAGATACAGCAGCTGTAGTTGGCAGTACGGAGAAATGAATTAAAGAATCCTGTTATTTCTGAATTAGCAGATATAGTTAGTGAGTCGTGCGTGAAGGTACGGATTGAGCCGTAGGGGACAGATGGACAGAATAGCCAGAGAAATGAATACGAGACGTGATCCTACATTTTGGGCGAAAGCGCAAAGAAAACCTGCACGAGTACAACAAAGGCTTTGTGGACTCTCAACAAAGGCAGGCGGTGTGTCCCCTACCATCTCCTATCTCCATCTCTCTTCCGCTCTCTATGGGATACATGCCGGCTCCTTATTGTTGTGTATTATATTGTTATCATACCTTCATAATTATGTCCACTCCTTTATTTGTCCCCTCTGTTGGTCTTATAAAAAGCTGAGTTTTTTTGTTGACATTTTATTTTTTTATAACTACTGACCGCTATAGCAAAAAATCGAAATCTGGCAAGGAGGAAGTCAATGATCGTAGGATCTTCTATTATTCACCGATTTTAAGGAGTTTAGTCAGTTATCAATGTAGTAATGTTTATTAGTTGTGTACATCAAGTAAAAAGAAATATTCAAAAAAATAAATGAAAACTACGCCACACCTCATGTATTATTTTGGACACACTAAATACTTGGCAAGAAAGACCTTGTTCATACGGATATGTCGTCAGAACACCTCACCTATTTACGCTTATTTTTCTGTGGTCAATGTTTGTTCTAACAAATTTTGAAAAAAAAAAGAAGAAAAATAAATAAATAGAAATTTAAACCTTATTATAGAATAAGAAAATAGTTTTATTCTGTAAATACGTTCCTTTAGAATAACAAAAGTGTACAAAAAATCGATGTGGTCAACAGAAATTAGTTTAATTAGAAATAATAAATTAAATTAGTGTCAACAAGTAAATTAAAAAAATAATGAATTATTATTAACAAAAACATTTAGTATAAAACTGAAATAACGGAGAAAAAAATATTTAACAAGTGATAAAAGTATTAGAAAAGACAAAAAAAATTATGGGTGGACCCTGTGGGATCTCTAGAACCTACTGGGGCTCACCCATCCTCTATAAATTGTAACAAATAGTACAGTTTATACCACATTCTGAACCCAACATCCTTCATGTGGTGTAATGGTATAGTTTAAATTTTAATTGTGTTGGTTATTGATTTAAAAAAGGGGTCATTACTCAGTGCTTATACTCCGAATGACAATAAATATCTCCACAATTACCGACAGACCAGTCACGACCTCAACTCCCCATTCCCCACTGTCAATCTCCTCTGAAACGGCATAAACTTCACGACGGGTTTTTATTACAGCAAACAATAGTTTTATTACGAGTCAAGAGGAGCGGACGACGGCCTGTCAGAGCTGAAGAGAATTGCCTGAATTGCATGAGTGATGGCCTGCCATTAAATGCTAACATCTTGGACAATTGGCCTCAATGGGCATTAACTCATGGTTAGACCTGTCCTCGGCTCCTTTTACTCTCGATGGACTCTTGTATTAATTGGTCACTCACGACGGAAGAGGATAACTCGATGATTCTCGTCAACTTCTGATCGATGTTGGTAATCCCAAGTAATATGTGAGGGTAGGTTGGTGTAACTCCATCAATGACC
Source organism: Arma custos (assembly GCA_037127475.1). Classification (NCBI taxonomy): domain Eukaryota; kingdom Metazoa; phylum Arthropoda; class Insecta; order Hemiptera; family Pentatomidae; genus Arma; species Arma custos. The sequence goes on from CM073763.1 coordinate 64,468,040, forward strand.
CAACTGATATCATTGTAAGTAACAGCATGACGTTTACTCTGAGTTTAAATACTTTACTTAATAATAGCTTTTTATAATTTTTTTTTTAAAAAAAAGATTGTTGCAAATGATCAGTAATGATACTTGTGGAATATGGGGTCACTTCTTGTCTGATGGTTAGCATTACAGACCACTATGCCCAAGATCGCGGGTTCGCATCTCTGCAGGTGTCATTAATTTTTTTAATGGAGTCAAGAATCCTTATTCATATGCCGTCCTTTGGAAGGGACATAAAATTGGGGTCTCCAGCCTTTACGGTGTCAGGTATTCGTCAAAGATCACAAGCCTCATTATATCTGGATCCTCAAAATCTCAGGCAATTTAGGAGAATTAGCGAGGGTAAATGAGTAATAAAGCTAGCCCTAGTATGCTGGACATGGTTTTTTATAGTGCCAGCTCTGAGGCTGCAGGCCAATTTCCACTTCAATGGATATTTAAAAACCGTTTTTGTTATTGTTCTTTAAGATAACAAATGGCTCAAAAATGTTTATCTTCTTCAAGGCTAAAACTAAATTAACGATAGTCTAAACATTTTTGGTTAGCAGTAAAGTAAAAAAAAAGTAATATAAAAGATAATGGAAGTGATCGAGAAAAAAGAGATAAACAAATTTTAAGTAAAATAGGTGTTGTAAACAAGATTAAAAACAAAGATATCCACAAATAATTATAAATTAATGATAAATTGAGGTATTTAAAAAAACTAAAACTAGGAAGTTTAAACAACATACTCGTATGTAATTATTTTTTATATTGTAATCTGAAATAACCTTAGGCAGTGCTAACTATTGCACGAAAAAATTAAAAATTATAATAAATGTGAAATGTCATAAGTTAAAATAATATATAAGGAAACTCATCGCTTTAAGCAGTATAATTATGACGTGTTATGTGAGTGATTTTATTTGCGATTTTAATTAATATATGTTTTAAAAATTAAAATATTTTAGTAAGGAAAACTCAAGTATCAATGTTAAATTTCATGTTTTATGACAGTTTATTTCTGAATAATTTAGTTTGTTATTCATAGCATTTTGGATTACTATTTGTTTATTAAAAAAAAGTCATCATAATATCATATAATTAAATGATTTCTATTCATTTTTTATGCGGACAAAATAAGTTCGGGGACATCTAGTAAATTATTTTTTTTTTTTTTATATTTTTTGTTACATATTGCTCTTAATTAGTGCGCTTTTATAAATACTAATGTGCTTAGAGTCGATCCAGCTCGTTATTCCAAAAGGCCAATCCATGGATCGCGAGAGATGATCTAAGCAGATGTGTTGGTAATCCATTGGCATTCTGGTCGATCGCTTCCTGTCTTTGTCAGTTTCATCAAACGTGAAAACACTAAGCAAAAACGATGTGTGACCGATAGTTAGGCAGGACACGATTTTGTCTTCTTTTATTACGTATGGCAGAGATTTTCAACCAATAGGTCGATCGGTAAGTTTAGTGACCAAAAACACATCTGATATGTGCACATCTATCAAGGGATTCAAATAAGCGAATGTTGGATACAGCAGACAAATTGACTTTTAGTTTCTTTTTTCTTCATGCAACTTTATCTATTTATTTAATTTTAATTTTATTATTTATTTATTTAAATAATCAAATAATAATTCTGTGGAGATTTTTAAATTATAACAAGCTAGACCTATTCTTTTTTATGTTACCTGTTTAAATACTGCAGACCAGTTTCCATCTCAACGGTTAGCCAAGACTTTTACGTCTCGATTAAGTACCATAAAGCCATAAAATTAATACGGCTATTAAGGCCATGTATATTTATATTGGACCTGTCCTTTCGAAATAAATGGTTTATTGCCTTTATCATGGCATTGGAATGCTTTTATTGTCCCTGATATGTTTGAGAGCTCGTCTCTAAAATTATATTGATCCTATGCTTGTATCTTCTTATTTTTCGTTATTAAAATTGACGATTTACGTATTTTTAATTTATAATAGTTCTGACTAAACACGCACAGACGATTAGAGTGTACGCTGCAGATGTGGGTTCTTGTTCGATTCCGTTCTATTGGATGGATTAATTTTAAGTATGTTAGATACCAAAAATGAATATTACTTTCAAAATTTAACAGGATGGTCTGTCCCTGTTCTAATATAACTGAAGAAGGCTGCCAATTACAATAAAGAAAAAACAATAGACATAAGAAACGTCGATTGGAAATTTATGGACAAATTACTAGACTTCTTTCAACAAGAATAATCAATAGAATAGTTACTTATAAACAAAAAGTCAACCTTGGATTTTCCGAGTGAATATAGAACATAGAATATAGAATATAGAAAAGCGAAAATAGAACCAAGTGATTTTATATACAGCGAAAAAAAAATAGAAACAAAGTAGAAAAGTGGATAGTAATGTCTGAGGACCAGGGACAAAATTGGACGGAGAAGAGAGAAAGATGAGTGAAGTATGGGAAAACGACCTCTGGATGATCCTCATTGGTCCATTAACAAGAAAAAAAAAATATAAATATATTACGGTATTTATGCTGGCTGGTTGAGTAAAATTTCCTAATTGTGCCCTTATAATCTAGAAACGTAAGTGCGTTTTAGTTAGTGCTTAAATTTGATCACACTCTTGTAGCATCATCATGTTCCGAATTCAGGACGACTAATCCAGACGGACACTTCGGCACGCACCAACAAAAGGTCCTCAAGAGATTAGTATTACTGAGGATGATCCGGAATGCCTTGTTACATCTTCAGGAAACTTCGATCACAGATCCTGACGCACTACGAATCCAAATGCGGTATCCTTTACTCCACCTTATTCAAAAGATTCGCTTTCCTTTTGGGTGTTGTCACAGGATCTCTTGTCTAAGGATATTGTCATTGTCGTCTATGGCGGCGGATCAAAAAGGTTTCTGTGAAGAAATTTCTTTGAAGAATATATAAAATACTAGCTTTCATAGATCACAAAAGCTGCCTTGAATGGGATCTTATGTAAATAGAAGTAAACGTTTTGCATAGCTTCAAAGGCCTCGCGACTCTCAACAGAGTTTAATTATTGCTGTGGGTTGAGGAATTTCGTTAATTTTTCCCCCATTGAAATATTCTTGAATAAATTTGCCTTTATAGAGTACGGTAACCTGCTCTCGATACGGTGGTGGTTTTAAAGGAGTCATAACTTTCGGTTTCTATTATGTTTACGCAAACATGTAAATTGATGTAATAGAGTCTGTAGTCGGTTTGATGAATATTTAAATAAATAAGTTTAGGTCATAAGTCAAGGATTTTGAATTGGGGTTTCCAACCTTTGTCCCTTGGGATTCATCAAACTTTTACGTATATTTATTTTATATAAGCCAAAGTAGTGTAGACCAATTTATAAACAAAAAAAATTTATTTGTTATCTTTATATTACAAAATTAACTGTCGAAATTATTAGTTAAAAAAGAATAGAATTATGTGCGTTTAGGATCGTTATTATTGTTAGGTTAAATGCAATTTAAATGCAACTATCGTTTAATAGTAATAACTCATAATTTTGGCCAGCAAGATAAATCGGTTGGGTTGGCCACCCCTGATTTAGACCTTTATTGACAAGGAAACGTCATAAAATAAAGGTGGGGTAGGAGTGCAGGTAAGGTATTAAATATAAAGGATACAGTTGTTCTAATATTTTTCGTATTTTAATGATTTACCTATGTTTATATTTAAATTATTCATTGGTTATATTTTAAGTAGCGTAAACTTTAGTAAATTTGTAATATAGTTGACGATGTAACTTTGAGGTGTTATTTGGAATTTGAGTTTTAACGAGGGCTCTCTTTGGAGACGGACAAACTTACAACATGCTAAGGAAAGATTCAAAACAGAGCCTGTTAAAAAAGCGTACCTCTAAAACGGTTCAAGTTTCAAGTTTCTTATGTTTTTTACATGGTAGAGCCTGTAATATCGATCCCTAAGGCAACGGTTGTGCAGGGAGCTGATTTGGCTAAGATCACGTTCATCAGCCAGATTTTTCTTTTTATAGAGACTGGTTATGCCACATGGGTATGCTGCAGATCCCACATGCTCCATAAGGCTGTTAAGAGATTAAATTGTTCACATCCAATAGTCACATCCTGATAACCATATAACTAGGATTACATAAAGGGTATCTATAACTATGACCTGCGGTGTAATGGTTAGCGCAACAACCTACTAAAACCTCGGGTTACCAGCCTGGTAACTGACTTTAGGATTTTTTAAATAGAGGAAAACTCCTTGGCTATACCGTCCTTCGTAACATATAAGGAACATATAAGAGGTTCCCGAGCCTGTGTGGTGTCAGAAACTCCTTATAGATCTAGCTTCTTTACCTAGATAGGCTAAATTTAGGACTCCCGCTGTAGCGTCATTTGATTGGCAACAGCAGCATAAAGTGAGTTTAATGAATAAATTATAACTAGGCTCTTATGGTCCCAATCCATATTATTTCTCATATTGCATGCGCTATCCTCAAATATATGTTATACATTTATATAGACCTGTAAAGGAGCATTTTATTGGCGCACTTGTTAGAGATAGCTGAAGACGCAGATAGCGGACCGTGGAGATTGAAGGAATGACGGACAGGATAAAGCATGGCAATTTTCTACAGGCTGCCCCTGAAAGCTTGACCCTTGCCCAGTTGTTAGCCCTTTCATATGGAGATATCTGCGGCCCTTAGTCGGCCATCAACTCTTACGCATTTCTTGTTTAAATTGTTCTCGTACCATATTCTGTAAAATATCTTACCCTTTAAAAATTATTAAAGGACAGTTGATTGAAGGGATGTAAAGAAAAGTTAAAAAAAAATAAATTACCATATTTAAAAACATGAAAATCTGTTGGTTTTCGATAAATCTAACCATTTACATATACTTTTAATTTCTAAATAAAAAAAAAAAGTTTAAAAAGTTTCTTTCATCAGGTTCTTTAAGAATGTGGTTTTTACTGTATATTTAGCTTAAACTATCTATTCTATTCTAGATTTGATGACTTCTTATTATAGTGCTGTTAGAAATCAACATTAAATTTTCATTTTTGAGTGGAAAATAGTTCAATTTTGAATGGAAAATAGTTATGAAGATAGTTGAAAATAGTGGAAAATAGCTGGATAATTCTAATGATGGATTAAATTGGTCAGGGGATGCAGTCAAAGATAGAACTAAATAAGTAGGACTTATTTTGTGTTGTCTTTGACTGCACCTCCTGATCAACTCAATCCATCATTACATTTTCATGGATCAATAACATTTTTTAATGAACCAATAACCCCTACCGTGTAACAGTCATTTTTAATTGTATTGTTATCATTGGAATTTTCAAGCTGCACTTTAATCAACAGCTCAGCAATCCCTCATTTGTGAAATTCAATCTGATGAGTCTTTTTGGACTGTTGATGTGAAATGCATTTAATCTATATATATGAGATTTTGGTGTATCTAGATGATATAGATCCTAAGCGTTGACTAGTTGTTATTTTCCAGTATTTTATAGACTAACTGAACAGAATCTCAGCCCTTTACAAATCTTTCCTCTTCAAAATAAAAATATTTAAAAATAATATTTTCTTGTTTTTGCAAATAATGAGACAATGTATTTGTAGATTAATAATAATAATATTTTCTCCATATAATGAGACTATTTGAAGATTTATAATAATATATTTTTTGCTAATAATGAGACTATTTGAAGATTTCTATTAATGCTTGTTTGCAAATAATCATACCATTTGTAGATTTATAATATTATTTTTTTTTTAAATATTGAAAAATGAAAAGAGACCTTACATAAATGTCAAGACCGTGGAAAAAATCTCAACGAAAAGCCATATAGTCTCCAAGCTAAAACAGAAATGTCCAATATTTCGTATATTCAGGCATCCTCAGGGTAGATACAGAAAAAAAAAACAAAAGAATAAAAACAAAACAAGACATGAATAATGCACCGAAGAAACTCCCACCACCTCCAAGGCTCAAATGCAACTAATGAATCATTAGGAAGATTACTTGCCCCGGCTGGGTAAGGTTAGATAAAAACAGCTGATAAATACTGGATAATTTGAAAATTCAACATATACTGATCAAACTACAAAAAGCACAACAGGAAAAAATAAATAATTGTAAACAACACCAAAATATGACAAAAACCATATAAAAAATTGAAAGTAAGATTGAAATGTAAATAAAAACAACATTATCAAGACACCAGCGGATTTATAGCTATTCCAAAAAATATATAAATATTGAGAAATGAAAAGAGACCTTACATAAATGTCAAGACCGTGGAAAAAATCCCTACGAAAAGCCATGGAATTATTTTTTTTTGTTTTTTTTAGTTTTTAATAATTTTTATTTATTTTAAAATTGGTTTAAAAAGTTTTTGTCCTCAGTTGGATAGCTCAGAGGTAATAGAGCTGAGTTCCCATGGTGAAGGTTCTGTATTCTAATCCGGCTGTAGGAGATTCATAAAATAATCTGTGGGATCTACAGACCCTCTTGGGCTCACCCAACCTCTATAAACTGGATACACAAAATAGAGGGGAAATCTGGATCGTGATCTCGGACAAATCACATCCCTTCAGAATCGTTGCCATGGAAACAGTACAGTCTCTATCACGTAGAGAAGTTGTACAAGTTCTAGTCCTGAGGATGGCTTTTCCTGAATCAAAGCATCCACTTTTATTACTAAATTTGTTACTGATTATTCTGGTAAAACATAAACCTGAAATTCAATACGCATAACATGTTTCCTTTTTCCTTTTCACTATTATCGAAAGGCACAGCAAGCCATACATTGACCACTGCCAGAGAGAGAACAGAGAGCTGACCAGGTTCATTATAACAGAGGGGCATCGGTGTGCTGCGAGCGGCAATAAATATAATTCGGGAAGGGGCGAATTGTGTTGGGGGGGGCGAGAATTAATGTCAAATGTTTGACGGGCCAATCGGAGCGGTGCAGTTGACATCCCTTGAGTGACGGACGATCCACGGTTGAACCTGTAATGGTCCGTCCAAATTAGCAATCCCACCGACACCTCCATAAATATCCCTGTCTTCTTTAGTCCTCTGTCCGGCTTCGTCATTCCCCTGTTTTAATCGAATTTCGGTCCATTTGAAAGCAGAAAGATATCAAAATAACGTATTGGTCAATACGGAAATGATTGAACAATAAGGCGAAACATTATTGTTATATATTTAAATAATCAAATAAAATTGAATATTGAAATAACCATGAAGCATACAATAAATATAAAAATGTCCCTTAAAAATAAAAAATTGCAAAAAAATACGCTATTTTGTAGAAAAAAGTTTCCGATGTGTAAAACTCATGTTTTATGACAAAACCCTACCTAAAAAATTAATATTGTACTCAGACAAGGTTGATTTTTTCATTTAAATATTGATCTGGAAATAACTAATTAGCATACATAAAAAACAATATACGCCTTTAAGAAATGTGCTGTATAAAAATTACAGTATACAAAAAAAAATTAAGGTTTGTAACTGGGAGCATGGGTTAGACTAAAGAAGTACAAATAAAAAAGAAGCTGTTTCAACTGTATACAAAACAAATGCAACGGACAGGGAGTACCCTTCTGGTTTTGTTAAAAAACAAGTGTAATTGATTTATAAATATTTTTATTTCAAAGAGAAAAGATTTGTCCAGGCCGGGATTCGAATCCGGGTCGCTCTCGTCTCTAGCGCGGTGCTCTAACCAACTAAGCTAACCTGGCTCGCAACACGTGTTCAAATCCCGGCCTGGACAAATCTTTTCTCTTCAAAATAAAAATATTTAAAAATTATATAAGGATAATAAATAATGTAATTTATTTATGTTAACGGTTTATGAAAATATCTTCGTTAATTAATATAAATTTATAATATATATAAACATTCATTTTGAAAATTGAGCTGTAACTTGAAAGAACCTATTTTTATCCATAAAAATAAGAAAAACTAAAAAAGAGATATTCATTATAAATATGATGTCATAGCAATAATCCCCATAACTAATGCTCTATGTCTCTTAAATACTGTGAAAAAATTAACCAGTCAACGTTTCACAAATTATCACCTAATAATAAAAAGAAGGATTTAAAAAAACAAATTAAAAACCAGGATTTGAAAAAAACAAATCAAAAACCAATCATCTAAAATAATAAGAAGGTTTAGTACTAATTAATAGTCGACTTATTTTTGCTACCAGCTAAAATTACTAGTATACGTAGAATTTTAGTTACGAAATGTCTACTTTATTTGAGTTACCATTTAAGTATTCTGTTAATTATACGGAATCCTAAGAATCTGATTGTCGAATCAAAATTTCCATTATAAACATTTAATCTTAGAGACCAATCGAGTAGAAAACCGAAAATAAAAAAGAGTTATATTTATGAAAACATATAATTCTGAAGTTTTTTTCTATTTTTTTATTAAAGATTCTCTCGATGATCATCTTCCCGAAGAGGATTATGTGGAATTGAAAACGATAAAATATATCAAAGTCCCCCAAATGCTCCGTGAACAAAGACCCAGGATACGAGATATAGACCACAAATCTACCAATGGGAGGACACACATGAAGAAATATGGCAGACAACGGAGGCCCATAAAGACATGACGGAGCTCTGGACCAATCAGATAAATCAGGGTACAAAGAGCCCGCCCATTGGTTTGTTCCAGGTATAAAATGTCCATCGGGGCCAATCATCCTTCAGCTCTCAGGCCCTGCCATTAATTCAACATCCTCCGAGACAGCTCTCCACTAATTAGTGCTGGGAGTTTATCCTTATCTATTCAGGTAATTTATTCCGATCCGTGTCAGATGTGAGGAAATATTTCGACGGATACCCAAAGACATTTCGGATGTAGGAATGCGGTGGGCCGAGGAGTTATGACCGCTGTGTTTTTAATATATCAGCCTCACTTCACTCCGCTCAAGCAAGCCGGATCTGTATCCATCGGAAATTTCCGAATCGACCTTTTCTTCGAAAATGAGAAAGAACATGAGAAATAAATAAATTATCACAGTCCTTTTTCTTTTTACTCTTTTTTGTCTCGAGAAACCTGATTGATGTTAAGGAAATTGATAGGACGGGGCCACACCCTCCCGACCACCAGATCTTACTGCGTCGCAATCGAACCTTCAACATTTGATTGAAATCATAGCTCTGTGAACAGGAAAGCCTCTCCTTAGTAGAGTACATCAACGGAAGATTCAACTAGTATAACCATGAATGATCTGTAAATTATCATATATCGTTTTGTATACTCTTTTTTACAAATAATATTGTTTGTTATATCATTTTGTCTCACTCTTAATCAGAAATCAGATTAAAAAAAATCAAATAAAAGTATGGCTCGGAATTAAAGTATTAGAACGATTACATATTTTTTTAGGCGATGAAAGTTTAATTTGACGAAAATCCTGTTCCCTTTTCATTTAATACATTTTTGTAAACTGATTCAAATATGAACATTTCACTCTTTTCTTGATAATGTATCTGTGGAGATACATCAGAAGTTTTTTTTAGTATTTTTGCTAGACATTCTTAGTTCATAAGGGTTAAGTGATATGAATATTATTTTGATATTAAAAAAAATGATATTCTGCCAAGTTAAGTGTTTACGATACCAGTAAAGTGCGAAAATATTTGGATCCGACACACTAATATGTGAATTTTCAGGTATACATATTATTGAGTTTAGCCTATATATTTTTTATATTTATAAACTATAGATGCTTATGATCGATAATTCCTTAACTAAATCTCTAAAAACATCTGATATTGGAAGTTCAAATAACAATTTCAAAGTTTTTAGCAGAGCAAATCGATTTATTTTAAAATTCAATCAGGTACGTGTGCTGTTCATCCCAGTCTCTATTTTCAAGCTTATTTTTAATTTTACACGTTTACTGATAACTATAATAGGATGTGAAAGTAAAAGTGTTGAGAGTAAGTTGTGTAATGTGCGCAACGCTACAGTTTAAAAAAAATTGACATAATTATATTATAAAATTACCCTTTCTGCCTAGGGGCGAACCAACCCTTATTTGTTACAATTGTATAATCTTTATACTACTATAATTGTATATTTTCCTTTTTCTAAATGCGTTCTTGAAACTCTTCATTCTTGGTCGAATTCACGTTTAACCCTTTTCTTGATAATGTATCTGTGGAGATACATCAGAATTTAGTGTAATGTATTTATTAATGCTCTTGGCATTGTATCCCACAAGATACTTGTGATTTTTTTTAACTCCTCTCATGAGATTTTTTTACTTTTTTTTCTAGACATCCTAGGCTCATAAGGTTTAAATGGTATGAACATTATTTTGATATGAAAAAGAAAAAATTCTGCCAAGTTAAGGATTAAATTTATTTTTCTTAACTATTGGGTCTTAACTGACTTAATCACTTTATTTAGATTTTGGGTCTCGTTTATCAGAATAATCCTTTCTCCTATTTTTATTTATCCCATCTAACATTGATCACTAATAGAGAATTATAATTTAAGACTATTTTATTTAGTAAAAAAATCGTATTTTATCGTACCGAAAGATGGGTCTCATACAATATAATAATTTTTATAAGTACAATGCTTTCTCTTTCTATGATAAATTTAGTAGTACTTAGATTATCTAATGGGATCTTGACAACATGTTTCTTCAGCTGGAGTTTGTCCTATTACTAATTTAACCTACTAATTATTTTTTTATTATTTTACTTTATCTTTGTCTTTTTGTCATTTTAGAATCCTCTTATAAAAACTGGACCTGAAGTATCAGATGCAAGACGGATACTAAAGAGACTATTTGTCAATTGTTGAGGAAGGCTAAATATTAATGGTTACTGAAATTCGGAAGAATCAACAAGTGGTCGCGGGGAGCCCGCGCCCGCCAAACTTAATAACACCGACTCAAGTTGCTACTCTAAACTCTGTTATGTCGCTACTCTATCTGTCTTTTGTAGTCTGTCTCTTCTCTATCTTTCTCTTAAAATAACAAAAATAACACTGCTTATGTTGTTATATATATAAATGCTTACTGACTTAGAAATACCAACGGTTGACGAACACTTCCGAGCACACTACAAACGCTTTCAAGAAAAACTACCATCCAAACCCATTAATAGAACAAATGGCCTCGACTCTCATACCTAAGAACACTAGGAGGAGACCAAAAAGAACGTGGTTGAGGGATCTATTATGATAGGAAATAAAATCAAGGCAAGGGAGAGGTACCGCTGGACACTGTTCTTCTTCATGCCTCTCATGCCATTTTATTTTATCTTTCTGATAGCCAATCTGCTGATTGTCAATTGCTGTTTATTTAACAGGTGTGGGTACATATATAAAATGAATATATCTATCTATGTATATAAAAATCTCATGTCACGATGTTTGTCCGGGCTAATTTCCGAAACTACTGGACCGATTTTAATGAAATTTCGCACAGATATATAACATTGTCCAACTAAAATATAAGATATATTTTATTTCGATTAACGACCGCGATATTTGCATTGCAAAATTATATTTTTCTCTAACCTGTTGTATTTTTTATATGTTGTAAGGGCGTGTCTGAGTAGTGTAAATCCAAGTTTGCAACCGAAAAAACGGATGGTAAAATTTTTTGTGCTCGAAAAACCTCTAAATTTTAGGAGTTATTTCAGTTTTTGGCCTGTATTTCCTAATCAGTACGTTTTTGGAAAAAAAGCATTGGTGACCATTTTTAAAGTAGATTAAATTTCTACAATTTGAGCTCATCTGTAGGTCTAATAGATTCTGAGTATAGTCCCTATCATATAATAAATAAATTCAATCTTATCTATATATATAAATCTCATACAACAACATACTCATCAACAGTTTTTACCAGGCGATATAATGTCCTTTAAATCAATCGATTCTGATATTGATGAAAACCAAGCTGTAATTTATCCAACTGAATTTTTAAATTTCTCCCATGGGTTGCATGCTCACATGTTGGTAAACTACCTAATCTATTTGTATTAGCAAAGGACAGATTAAAAAAAATATTGTGCACCGATTAGTGCTCAAATAAATTGAAATAAATAGTTATAGTTTAAAATAATATTTTTAGGGATAATCAAAAATCAACCATTATATACCTCAATGATTAATTTGACTATACTTAGATATAGGATGAAAAAATGTAAAATTAAAAATCTATTTAACTCATTTTGTTCATTCATTCATTGTTTCTTTAAATTCAAATTTTAACGTAATATTTTTTAAAACTGTTATGACATCCACAGCAACGCGTGGCTGGGTCAGCTAGTGTATGTTTTATATATATATATATATATATATATATATATATATATATACACACACACACACACACATATATATATAATTGGATTCGATATCCGGTCATAAAGCTGAGCAATACAGCACTCTACACACTGAGCTAATCCGCTTCTGGTTGTAGAATAAAGGTTTTTATAAAGTTTCAACGTAAAAGTTTGACATAAAAAATCTCGGATTTCTGGTCAAACTGAATTTAAATTCTATTTTCAATAGTTATGGGTTAAAAAAACGTGGTATGTACTGTTTCTTTTATCGATTTCCATATGAAATACTTTTTAGGTTTAGGAACAATACCGCATTAACTAGGTTTTCTTATGCATCGTATGCAATAACTCCTGTATAAAGACAAACATACTCCAGTCGGGGACCACCAACAATACAAGATAGCTGTTGATAGGATGATCATATACAACAACCGTCAGATCTCTGCCAACTAGATCAGATCTGAGAGTGAGATATTCTAAAGGAGACATCAACTGAGAAAGGATCGGCGATTGTCTTGTTAATAGCCTCTCGTCGTACAAAAAATCTTGACTCCATTTGCAAGTCATTGGTCCACTGTTCCTCCAACCTGGAGCATCTTGTGCAACAGTTTCTTAGCTTCGTGTGGTCCTCGACTCCTTGTAGACATCACTGAACACAGTCAAGCCATAACTATAACCATTTAAAAATATATTTGGGGTAATTATTCCACAGGCTGTCGCTCCGAGCTAGTCACAATAAGTTTTAACTGTTCATTCACTTCCCTTTTAATATCTTCCAAATATAAAAGTTATCATGAGCTGTAGTATGGAAAAGGGAATATAACTATAGGAAATGTGTATACTCCGGTACTCATTTCATCAAGAAATATAAGACAGCTATTTATACTTCTAAACGTACTATAATTTAATCTATATTTCAAAATGTTAGTTGAAACTTTTATTTCTTGATGAAATGATTACCGAAATCTACTCATTACCAATAATTGCATTCTCTTTTCCATGTTAAAGCTCACGATAACTTTCATTTTTGAAACACATTAAAAATGAAATAAATAAACAGTTGAAACTTGTAACTCAACTCGAAGCGACAGCCTGAGGTACAGATACCATATTTGGTACTAGTGACATAGCCGGTAGCCTGGGACTGTCATCTGCCATTGTTTATAACCTGAGCACTGATAATTATAAGACTGATACTGATAATACCTACCTTCTTATTCATATTAATAGGCAAATGTAATAGATAGATATAATAATTAAATGCTAAGTTTAGATCTTTTAGCCTCTTCTTGTATAAATGTTTTCCTAACCATTTAGACTAAAACATATCCGTTTCTATCCTTGTCAAAATCTATTTGATGATCACGTTCACATAGTTTCATCTTCGAAATTATTCCGAACTTATGGAAGTATTTCTCAGCTTCCTCTTTTAAAGAAGGATATTCCCAAAGTGTTATCCTGTTCATTTCAAATAGGCAATAACAAAAGGAATGAGACAAAAACGCAAAAATAATTTAATAAACAATACATAGTTAAGAGTGATCTAGCGGATTTGGATTTGGGTAGTGGATCGCTGATGGAGGTGTGTGAGAAGAGGTTGATGGTATCGGGTCTTCTGGTTCGCTAAGCCTTTTTATTATTAAACATTACAGAAATGTAAATAGACAATAAACAAAATTAAGAAGACAAATCAATACAGAAAACTAATGAATAACGCACATGCAAATAACTTTTTTTTTATTTTGAATGATAATTGTTGACCTTGATAATATATGTGGAAGAAATTGGTCCGGGTAGAGGTCACTGAATGAATTTCTCGTGTAATTTGATATTCTCAAATTACACGAGAAATTCATTCAGTGACTTCTACCCGGACCAATTTCTTTCATAAACTTTTTTTTATATCCTTTATTTTCCAGATCGGCTATTCCTAGCCTTACATGCTTTTTTTAAATAATGAATTTTAAAATTTAACAAAAGGTAAAAGTTTGGGTTTCGTCTCATGTAAGAGCTTAAGTGCAAGAGAAGTTATAAATACATAATAGTTTTTTCATATAAAATAATTATAATGTAATAACAAACAGAACTATAGTACTATAAAACGGAAAACTATAAGGAAACAGAAATATATTACAATTTGTTAAAACGATTGGTGAGAAAGGTAATAGAGTTCACATCAGAATATCTTTCAAGAGTCTCGGTTTTAGTCTTGGGGATGAAATAGGTTCGCCTATGTTGAATGCTACAGCTCCTTACGCAAATAACTGGACGAATTATAAGAAGAGGTTACGGGAGATAAGCAGATAGGTTCATGGGTACCGGCTCAGTCACAAGAGCTTACATATTTTAAGTATCTTCTTACGAAATTGATAAATATTTATTATTTGCATGTAGTTGAAATTTCGAAATATATCATCTGGAATAACTAATATTGTAAATTATTGTCATTTTCCGGCAATAATGACAGCATTAAATCAGTCTATTTTACCATATTATTCTGTAATTGATCGCTATAATTATATTCATTATATAGGAATAATGCCAGCCAATCGGATACATTATCCACTTTATTAGGTTTTAATTAAATATAAATTTCATTTGATGAATATATTACTGTCATTTGGAAATAATAAACAGTGAGAATGGTATAATTATCTTTAGAATAAACCTGAGTATGGTCGTTCAAGGGGTCATCAAAATATTTTGCTCGCAATAATGAAAGGCTATCAACATTATTCATTAAATTTCTTTAGAAATTGATTCATAGAGTTATTCTTAATTTCTGTTAATCCTGAGTTAGAAATATATTTATTTTTTTAATATTTTTTTTTTGGCTTTCAGGTAAGTAACCGAATGAGGAACATGGAATCAGAGCGTTGTTTTATTAGTAAGTAGCAATCACATAACAAAAAAAAAATATACAAGTACAACTCATCAAAGGCCATAATACAGACTGTTCTATTTCAAGGCAAACGGTTGTGCAGTTAGGTGATTCGGCCTTAATCACACTCAATCACCAAGTTTTCCCCCAATTCAGGGTACCTAAGATGTTCTTGAGATCCTAAAAGGTTCATCTGGAAATGAAAAAGAAAAATTATTTTGAGCGGTTTCTTAAAACCTTTTTTTTTTCAAAGTTAAAAAATATTGGGTTTAGCTGATTATATTTTGACTTTCTTGATGCTCTAATAATTTGAAGTGACATTAAATTTTTTTTAAAAGTATTGTAAGCAAAAAATTACAAAAAGAGGATCATTACTGTGATAATTCTACATGTAAAATAATTATTTATTAAAAAGAAAAAACAATCATTTTATATTTTTTTAATGTAACAAACTCACATAGACATTTAATAAGTACTCTATTTAGTAAAAATGTTTTTTTCTTTGAATATTGTTTTGTAT
Source organism: Arma custos (assembly GCA_037127475.1). Taxonomy (NCBI): domain Eukaryota; kingdom Metazoa; phylum Arthropoda; class Insecta; order Hemiptera; family Pentatomidae; genus Arma; species Arma custos. The sequence continues at coordinate 64,483,802 of CM073763.1, forward strand.
TCCACCTCACTTCGATTATTGATTAAGAATAATGGACCAGAAAAAATAAAAATGCAAAATATTGTGAATGATAATTTTCGATATTTCGAAGTCCCTCCAGAAGTTTTACTAAATTAATTATAAGTCCAGTACATAGCAGTTCTCTAAGCTTGTTGATTTTTCATGTATGAAAATGTATAGACAATGAATTACAGACCAAAGAAATTATTCATATCGTGCTCATTTGAGAGTCGCTTTTGAAGGAAAGAGTGAATTTTTCTTTTTTGAAATAAATCTGAAACTAACTGTTAATAAGTGGTTAGCACTAATTTTGTTCGTAGAGTAAATGAACGGAAGCAATAACTCCATATCAAGCCAATGCCTGACTTATTCTCCTATCATGAGCTTGATTCCGTTTCACTAAGTTTATGAAATTCATATTGAACAAAATTTGATTTATCCAATTATTCAAAAAGACTGCAGGAATAATTAACCTTAAAAATCTTAACATTAGATTATCATCCTCCTGATAAAAATATTAAAATGCTAACGTGTATACTATGTTTGATAACGTGGATATTATGGTTGATGGATATGTTGTGTAATATTCTATAGCAACATATCACCATGTCCAAAGTAAAGTATAACGCTATCCAGCAAGATTGAGAAAGGATGATAATCATTGAGGATTGTTGACCTTTGAGATGGAAGGCTGAAGGCTTTCCTCTTTTTTCCTTTTAGCGGGAGATGGATTGGTATTTGGGTAGGTTGGTGCTGAGGTATCAGGCGAGATACTCATCTGTCGGGGTACCTGTCGCATTCGGATACGGCAGGGCTCTGTTTCAGTCCGGGCGAGTTGTTATTTCTCATTCCATCAATGCCTATCAGCCCTGGCCATCGGCCGTTTGCGTTTGATCGCTTCGCTTCGGGGATTGTGTGGGACTTGAGCTTGATGAGGTTTTGTCATGAGGGAGTTCGTTATTTAGATTTATGTGGATGTTGTCTGGTTTATCGGGATTTCTTTTTTTTTTTAGTGGTTATAGATTCCGAAGCCGGTGGAGATTGTTAAGGAATGCATCAGCTACACAAGAGAGTTAAATAGTTCACATTTATAAGGTCGTAATTCAATGTTCATCAGGAGCTGTAATCATTTCAGCTCTTTCTTAGGTTACTTTTTTTTTTTTTTTTATGGTTATTAAAGCAGATCTCTCTTCCAGCTTCATTTTAGTGTTTTTGATAGGAATTACTATATTTTTACTATTGATTTCTATAAAAGATGTGTTGAATAAAAATATTTTACAAAAAAAAAAAGGAAATTGGATCTCCGCGAAACTTATATCTGATATTTTTAATAATAAAATTTACGAATCTAAATTATTTACTATTTTTTAATTATTAATTATTGACATATCGCCGATACAAATGCAAATTATCGGTAGTGACAAACATCACTTTTCAGGAGAGTAAAATAACTGTATCAAGTGCATATCGTCAAAATTATTTTAACTATATATTTTTTATACGTGGTTTTTGCGTATTATATATTACTCTACATGAGTTTTAAATCAATTATCAATCCTAAAGTAATGGGTAAAAATAAAAACGAAAAATGTATTTTTTCACACTAGATAGTCGCACTTTTATGAACGATATGTTGATGTAATATTTCAAGTTGTGAGCCTTCTTGCAGCACTTCTGGAATAACCCTATTTAACATCCAGAAATGCCTTACGTATCTTTTTGGAAATTTTAGCCAGTTAATAATAGATTAGACCTGTCGGATAATTATAATTTAAGTTCTTTCTTTTTAAGGAGTGAGATAGCTCAGTGTATAGAGTGCTAAGTTGTTGAGCTGAGGGTCTAGGATTCTAAAACACAGCTTATTTAAACAGTTAACAGGCACAGATCGACTCTATAGAATCTGCAGGCCATTCCGGAGCTAACCAAACCTCTATAAATGCGTTAGGTGGACAGCTAGGTGGAATGTCCAAATTAATTCCCTGCGTAGCAGTTAGCTAAGAAACAGCACCTGTCTCTATCAAGGCCCAAAGAACATTCATGAGTTGTAGTGAACTAGGCCTTTTGTTGTTTTTTTTCTTTTTTAAATTAACTTTAATAGGTAATAAGTCCTAAAAATTTCAACTCTTCACAGTTTCTTTTTCTCAGACATTTCTTTGTTTGTTTTTAATTATTCATCTATTTAAATTTTACTGTTATGACTAGTGTTTCATCATCTTATATAATATGAGGTGTTATTCGATACTTGAGCTATCGACGCAAAGATTCGATATACAGTTACCCAGGTATCGATTCTGCCTTAACGACACCGTTGGCCAACTCCTTGGACGCACTGGCTTCAGTCCAGCCCTCTTCTTAACTAGCAGGTCCTTAATCTTCTCAAGTGTCCTGTAAGGGGCCTTCTTAAGTCCCAACGCTAAGCTCACATTGTCAAGTCCCAACGAGGACTTTCTCGGCCACCGTAAATTCTTTTGGTCTTTTAACGTTATCTGTAGCCATTAGTTGTATAAAGACATATTATATTTAGGGGTAAATTTAAAAAATATATTTTATCGTTATTAAAAAAAAAATATATTATAATATTGACCTGATATATAATTTATAAGAATATATCCACGTATGTTTCACTGTCTTCATGATTCCACATGTAATCGATAGAAAATCAAAGTTTTAAAAAGTGAAATGACTACACTTCAGAGGAGTGAATAAACTGTTTCAAGGCCCATTCAAAATCAGTCCGTATCATCAATCATTTAATTTTGTCATTATGCATTACATTTGTTCCTGATATGATATTTATTATAATTTATCAATCCTAAAGCATAATGCTATTTAACTAAAACGAAAAATGTGTTTTTTTTCTAATTCGATAATTAAATTTACATCGACGATATAATCATTGTTATATCTTATCAATTTTTTAAGAACTTAAGAAAATCACATTGAATACGTTTTAGAGATTTTTGCGAATTCTACTTTATTTCCGACAAAAATCATTAAGTTTAAAACTATAAGATGACAATAAAACTATAATATGATATCTCCCAATGTTCTGGTCCATTCAAGGTGATTGAAGCTATTATTGAACAAGGGGATATCAAATGAGTATTTAGGATATGTAAAAAGTATTTATAAACATATTTAAAAGTTCAAGTACTACTTGTCAATACATTTCAGAAATAATTAATTGCCATGTAGGTTATTGATGTAAGTCATATAAACATTGTGTCATGTAACTGTGTCAAATCTGTACCTCAGAGGTAAACTATCGTAACTGACATTTTTCAAACTTTACAGGAGAGCAGTTTTAATTTTCCTTTTTATTATTGTTCACGGTTTTCAATGTTAATTAGAGGTCATCATTGATCTTGATCTTGGATCTGAGGTACAGAAATATCGAATCCATCTTCATGTATATGAGAGACAGCTCGTCTTAAACTGATTTGTGGTATGTTTTAGCACACTATACGAGTATACTGTTTTTCTTCACTACGAGTCTTGGATTTTTACTGTAAAAACTGTTTAATAATAAAAACGGAATAGTTTCGTGTAAAAATAGGAAGCCAATAGATGGTTTTCGAATGATAGTTCTAAAACAAAACAACTAATAACTACAGGAGCCATTTCTCGGAAGGATAGACATTACGTCAATGACTTATTTATGAGGGGTTCCTTTCTCCTACCAATTACAAATCTGCATTAACAGCTGAGTATATGTATTCAGCAATGCCTACTTCAATTCCTTGTAGCCGATATATCTTCTCTCTATTTTAGTCCGTCTCTGCTGATGTTTCCTAATTAGAATCTTCTTGCCCCCTTGGGATTGCTTCACTAAATCAAAGCGCTCTGATCGCTAAGTGAAAAGAGGGTGGTTGTAGACCATTAATGGCGGGATAGTAAAAGCCAAACTGTAAAATGTTGGAATCCGTTTTATTCCCGAGTAAATTACGTCCAGTTTTTAATTTATTTGCGGATGTTCTAATCGAGTTAGTTAATTAGCGAAGGGGTAATTAGCGTAATTCAAATGATGATCTATTCACGTGCTTTGTTAACTTTTATGGCTCTTTGGCGGTCCGTCCATAACGACCATGTAATGACATTCCTCGGGCCTCTGAAGAAAAGAGTAGTTTATAATGCTTGGGTTTTATGTCGAAGTAGGATTCCCTTGTAGGCTGGAACTGCAATAAAGCAAATGAGTTTGCTTTGTTCTTGACCAAGAAAAATATATTTCGTTTTAAAATAATACATTTTCCAAATCAAGAAAGGAAAGAAATACAATCATATTTCTGCATAATACATATCCTATCATTTGGCATTTTATACATTCGGAGTATAATAAACAGACAAGCAACCACAGTACCAAGATTTAGTAAGACGTTTCTCAAGTATGTTACAAGATAAAAAAACACATTAAAAAAGGTATAGAACATGAAAACGAATCAACCATTATACATGGAATTCCTCTTTGTGCAAGTTGTTTATTTAAAATGTTTTTGACAGTTCTTATTTTTAAATAAACATTTTTTAAGCCCATTCCTATGTAATTTTATAATTAATATACGTTGGTTAATAAAATTTAAAAAAAGGTACCTCCGATATCCCCTTCGCCGATTGGACTTGGTAAACCCATCCTATGTTTTTAAACCAAAAATACATACAAAATACGTTCCTACCATTTCCAACTATCGAATTTGAAAAAAAAACAGTTTTCGTTTTCAACTTATAGCAGTTGGTGTAGGATTAATAATTGATATAAAATTCATCTAAGGGCATCTATCAGTCACAAAACAATGCAAAACGAATGCTATTGGTTTGATTATAGGCACTAATTTTTATTGAACCTTGAAAATGCCTTTTTTTTTTAAATCCCCTCAAAAGTACCGATTTTCACATTCGATAATTGGAAATGGTAGGGACAATACATAACCAACAACTCACATAACTTTGCTCAGGTAATAAGGCATATTATGACTACATAATTTGTCTGTGTAATGTATTTTTTTTTATCACGTACCGGCCACTAAGGACCACACGAATATCATTGGTTAGGCTTCTTTGGGAGTCTTGATTTCTTTCTCCCCATCTCATCTAATGTACTTTATTATATGGAAATTACAAAAATTAAAACAAAACCAAATATTTCTTTGTATACGAATTTATTATGTTGCACCTTAGATAATTGCACGGGATTAGGAAAGCAGCGTCTTCGGTGGAGCCCATCGATATTCCAACCCATTTACACAAAACCTCGATAAATTATATACCTAAATCTTCCTGGTGAATCACTCTATTGGCGAAAACCGCATGTAAGTTCGTGCAGTAGTTATTGAATTTACCGCGTACAAACGCAGCCGATGACTTTATGTTATAATATGTTTAGATGTAATGTATGCATTTATAAGCTTAACTAGAAGGTTATCCAATAGTACATAACTTACATGTTAACGTTTCGCTGTTTTAGCCATCCCCAGGACTGCAAAAGCTGTATATAGTATTAGAAGTTAAAAGTGCCACATTAAATAAGAATACTCTCTTATGTTAATTATTTTTTTAATTTTTGTCACTATTCTGGTTATTATTACTGGGGGCTCGGAGGTAAATCGCTGGGTTGCCAGTCCGGAGGTAACAGATTCAAATCTACCTGTGGTAGGTAATTTATTTAATCTGTAAACATCCAAGGATGGATCCTTACGGATCTGGAGACCCTCTCAGCGCTCTAACAGCTTCATGAATGTGGTTGGCGGCTTAGCGTGATCAACCGTTGTCCTAGAAAAAGTAGAGTCTCTACCACATACTAAATAGTCTTGGGGTTCATATTGTTATTATTCATTTATATTTCTTTTTACAATTTTATCAGATTTAATTGGTTTTATATGATCTATAACACTATTTTTTAGTTCTTCTTTTAATTGATATATGATGATTAAACTACACACGTTTTCTTTTTTCACCGTCTTCCGTATGAAGATCATCTTGAATTCGTTTTGGCCCCATGCCATCATATTTCCTCACTAACAGAGCCTTAGCTTACTCCAGACGTCAGTTAGACATTGAAGAACAGCTTCAGGTAAACCATGTTGAAACATCACTAAAGAAGAGAGATCCATTGGTAGAGGAACCGCAGAGGGATGGGTCTGGGACCAAGGAAAAACGAATTTCTGAGGGGGGGGCAACCCCGCCATAAATTTTAGCTCTACCTGCCTCTACAAAGGATACAATTATATATACAACGATAAATTAAAACGGTAAATAATTAAAACTACCCCTCGTCTGTACTGACACTCCTTGTCTAGGTTGTAAATCCATCTCGAGAGAGATACTGTCTGCGCCAGCCCCACCAATTAATGGAGTACCTTTCAGAGGGAGCGGGTGTCTAGGGTTCTGAGGAGTTGGCTAGGTCAGCATCCGTCTAGCATAGATAGAAAGTATATAAACTATTTATATTATAATAAAGAAAGAAATAAACAAAAGTTTTTTAAATTTAAAAACAGCAACATTTAGTTAGCGTTTATTTTATGCTGGATGAAGAAAAGAACATGGATGGTTTGGAACATGACTAGTTATACAATGGGTTGAACATAATAGGAATAGTAGAAGGTATATAATGGCATCATATCTTTAAATGCTCGCAAATTCCAGTTACCATTGGACAAGGAGAAAGCAAACTGATTATTGGATATCTATAAAGTACTTATAAAGATATTTTAAAAAATACTAGCCTGGCAGAATCCATTTCAGATTTGATTAATTGAGACTTATTTCACATCAAGTCAAATTAAAATTGTGACATACTGTGTCAAATAAATAATTCATCCTTAAGTTTATGAAGGAAAGCTTGGTATATATATATGAGATAAATTTTAATGATACGAACATACTGATTTTTCTCTCCGCTAATCATGATTTTTTACAGTAAAAATAATTCCAGTAATAAAGAATCCAATAAATTTCTAAAAATAATTAAATTTCTAAAAATAATTAATAACTTCTAAGTAAATTTAATAAATAAATTATAATTCGAGAGATGATAAAAGTGGACAGGTGAATATATAAGGAAATACAATTTGCATGGCGATTTCTCTTTATTTTATTTATTTGTTTTTGTATATAACGCCAAAAAGCTATTAAAAAAAAATAAATATATACACGTTGTATATTTAACATTATATATTTATATATCTTATTTATTTCATTACACCTTTTTAAGATTTATATATCTTATTTATTTCATTATTCAGAGAGTTTGAAGAAGAAACTCAAGGTCTTTGATGCTTTAAAATATGAATTTATTGCTCGTTTTATTACCGTATGACAAACACTTCTTCTGATAGCTGATAGTATTTTAAATATATATGTACATGATCTTATTGCTAAATGCCGTGTACTGGATTTAACTCATCCATTTGAGAAGCTTAAAGAATATAAAACTTGTAATCCTTTTGTTTACGTGATGCAGAAAATCGGGTTTGCATAATTACAGGACTTTTAAGAAGTAGAGAATTCTGTTCTGTCCAGTAGTAAGCAGTTTAGTTTAATCTTAAATATTAAGAATGATATTTGCTTTATCTTATATTATTTAAATATAAGATATAAAAAAATGTCTTCTATCTTATATAGAAAATACTTTCTTATTTTTATGTTGCTGGTTTTTTTATTAGATCAAATGTGGGAATATTTTCCTAGGCAACCCATAGTAATCGTTTTCAAAATTCGTTATGAAATACCTACCTCTTCAGTTTTATAATTGAAATTCTTCAATACCATTTAACTACTGATGACCATTTTTAACTTCGATTTATTTAATTGTAAATTTCTTCGGTACGGTACTTCTATGCAATGATTTAGTACCACGGAGTAGCTCAGTGGAAGAATGCTGAATTGCTGGGCAGAAGGTCACGGGTTCGAATCCAGCTCTGGCAGACAAAATTACTTAACCTGTTATAAGCTGAGGATGGATCCTGTGGGATCAGGACTTAATGAGAATCTTTAAAGGGCATACGCTTAATTGGAAAAAATCTGGTGGTTGAGCGTGATAACAGCGTACTAAACCCAAGACCCTTCAAGGCAGCAAATATTTTAAGATGGATTCTGATATTGTTAAAAAAAAAAAATTATTTATACAAAGTTCATTGATGATTGGTTGACTGTCTTGATAATCCTTCAAGTATTTTGCACACATAGATTTATTATTCATGGTAGGGATGACCTGTGGTTTAGTGGTTAGCACAACAAACTACTATGCCCAGAATCGCGAGCTCGCAGCCCAGCAGATGTCCTTGATGTTTTATAATTTTGTGCTCGCCAGGAAGTGAATTAAAATCCCCATACCGAGGCTTTGCGATGTCAAGTACTCGTTAAAGATCCCTACCCTATTTATACTTGAATAGGCAAAATTTTGGCCTAACTAATAATTTACTAGTAGATTCCTTGCATCACATCCACAAATGATCTATGGTGACGTGGTCCACATAACAACCCTTTATGTTGTCAGGCTTGAACGTTGAGCATTCGGTGCCCAGAAGTTGGTCCTATGCTTTTTTAAAGAAAGTGAATATTCCTATGGGTGCCGTCCTTCGGAAGGGAAATAAAATGGCGATCCTAGCTTGGGTAGTATCAAGTACTTGTTAAAATCCCTATCCTAATAATACCTGAATAGGCAAAATTTAGTACTCCTGTAGCATCGTAAAGTTACCTTGAATGAATAAACAATCTACTCGTTGCTAGAATCAACTTTCATCTAACTACTACACGTCATTAATTGAAGATGGTTAGGAATTATGATCAACATCAAGTTTCTTTAAATCTCAAGGCGCATCCTGCTCACGATGCGAAGATCTTCAGATAGGAAATTCAATCAAGGACTGAAGCTCCCATCGAGTTTTGATGTAAATCAATTGGTGTATCCATAAAGAAGAACCTAGAAAAAGAGTCGGAATCTTTAATTACCAGTCCCTCTGTTGACGTTGCCGTAGTTGATGTTGATTAGCAACAGTTGTTGATCAGCTGACGGCAACACTAAATCAGTTCCGTTATATTGTAATTCAGGCTCGGGGCTGTATACTTATATCAGATCGGTATCGCCTCCATGCATGAGAGGGCTAAACTGCAACGCTATCATTTGCATATATTGTAAAAAGTAAAGGTACCAGGGGTTTACCCTGCAGCACCCCTATCCGGAACACCTAGTCTAATTTACATCGGATCCATATTTCATAATTGGCTGCTCACCATCCTCCCCGTCCGCCTGTCTGATTAGAATTTAATATATTGCTCTACGATCCCATTTTCGACTCCACTCATTCGAATAATTGTTATGTTAAAAACAATATTCATGGACATGATGCCCTGTTTCAAATAATTGGGATGAAATTGATTTCGATTACATTGTCACTGATATTACTTTAAAACAATTCATGCCAAAGAGTTATGAATAAAAAAAATATATGTATTAAAGATGTTGGAGCTAATTTTTTTTTTTTAGAAATTTCTTATATATTATTATATTTAATTTTTATTTTCGCTCAGTATACTCGTGAGTATGGATTACTAATATATATTTGTTTTAAATCTGAGTTTTATAAAATACATTATACATTATAATATGCATATGCTTGGACATTGTTAAAGGTCTCCCGATTTCTAATAATCATGTCTTGCAAAATAAATAAATATTGTTACCAGCATTAAAAAAATGGATAATTGCAAATTAAATGGTTTGAATTCATGATGGAATGACCTACTCCATTAATAACAGTAATAAATCTCATTTTTTATTACATACCGGAAAGATAAGCATTTAAGGACAACGGTTGTGCAGGGAGTGATTTGTCCAAGATCACTCTCAAGTCCGTATATAGTCGATTAAAATATAGAAAACCACTTACAATGTATAAAATCATATAATCACACAAATCTCGAGTGAATCTCAGAAAACGTGTTTAACGTAACCATATAATGACATAGGTAAATACGTTTGACGATACGCCATGATTTTGAATGAACATTCAATAGTTTTTAAACACTCTCCCCAAAAGCTCTGTTTTTCTTTTTCGATATCCTATCTTTGTACGTTATTTTGTCCAGATTTGATTTTTGATTTGAGGGCGAGTGGTAGGAGAAGAATTACATTATGAGTTAGCTTTGTCTACGACTCGCACGGAGATAGGCAGATCGAGATAGTGTACGAGATTTGATGTTACGACATAAATTTACTCATTCCTACCATTGAGCTATTACCTTAGAAGCAGTTGTTGCCCCCGCAGACACCCAGATGTATCATGGGGACAGATACGCAGATACCGCCGACAACACGTAGCGACTCGATATATATCGACAGGAGGCGATAAGTCAGAGATAGATAATCGATTATTGTACGCCGTTCGTAATTATTGCCGCCATTAATGACTGCGGAGGACCGAACTCTGATACCCGGTTGGATATGAGAATTATTACTGGCAGTGGTGTTGTGTCACCTAGGAGGAATTCGTTTCCTATTACGGGAGAAGAGTTGTTGCGCAACAACCTGTACATCTGTCAGCCGCTGAAGGATGAATTTTAATTCCAGATCCGAGCTAATAACTCCGTCTTAGAGAACTCTAGTATTTATAGTCGCGATAATTTATCGAACCCTTTCTAGATATGGCTGCCTATAATGATAGTTTATTTGACGAGCTCTCGCCCTGATAAACTGCCCCTGAGCTCTATTTATTGCCATTATTAAATCCGTTTTATTTCTGTCTGGGTTGCTTTTTTTATCCAGTGTGGGTGAATGAATTTGTTATAATTGGGCGTAGTACGGTGGAAGTGGATTAGGATAGATTTGGATAGCGATACTTAAACTTAATCTTATACTGAAGGGATTTCGTACCTACTATTTTCATTTTCATAGTAACATACACGGGTAGTCCGATGGTAATAATTAAGAAATAATATTTAAAATAAAATAAATGAGGCCTTCAGAATTACAAGTGGATAACTTTTTCATTGGAATTCTTTATTCACCCAAAGCTTCAGATTCATAACCGTACCAAAACCATGGGAAATAAGGCTGCAAAGTGTCATTTTAGAAAAATTGCATGACCAAACTAGCAAAAAGAACCTGAAGTAAGACACCTATTTTTATGGTTTGCCATATGGCTTACCCAAATAAACAGCCTAACTATTTATCTTATGGACACTAAAGAGCGACCTAAGCACAACCTTAATCTAGTTGCACATTTTATTCTATTATTTAATTTTTTTTTTGTGTGTGATTTTTTTTCTAAATGATTACTGCTTTTGGTATGTATTAATATAAGCGAGTTATTTCAGAGTGTCGAAAATTCTGTGAAAATTCCGCGTTCCAGCAGTAGCAGATAAATTATTTAATCGGTGGACAGCTAAGGATGGACCCTGTGAGACCCATCCTGGAGCTCATCCAGGCTCAATGAATTGGGTACCTTTAGTACGGGTAAACCTGGTGGTTGAGCGTGATAACGGACAAATAATCTCTCCTTACAACCGTAGTCTTCAAAACAGTCTTTACCACGTACTGAACTGTAGACCCTTCACGTGTTGTAGAGGTACATTTTTCTCCCATTAGTGTCCTGAAAGCAGTAGAACTAATTGATAGCAATTATTCAACTATATCTAAGTATATTTAAAAAAAATAACATGGAGTTACATCCCAGAGAATATAGTATATTCACTTGGATAGGGAAATACACGAATACGTGTTAGTTGCAATTTTTTACAGTAGATAATTATCAAACTAAGTGGAACAACTGTTAATACTGTCCAACTGATTTCTGTCGGTGTACTTTTTGAAAAACAGTCACTATTTTTAGGAAGCTAATTAACTTCTAATTAACTCACTACCAACAATGCAACTAACTACATAAACCAATTACATATTAACAACTTTTGCAATAACTGTTTTACATAGTTTTTAGTAAAACCTAAAGACCTGTACCACCACAACCCGTGAAGGGTCCAACCAAGGTTCAGTACATGGTAGAGACTGTACTGTTTCATGGATAACGTTTCTCGAAGGAGGCGACTTGTCCCTGGGTCACGTCAACCGCTAGATTTGGTCCCCTTATTTTGGGCTCCCTAGTTTTATAATACTTTTTAGAGACTGGGTGAGCCCCAGGAGGTCCTAGATCCCATATGATCCATCTCCCACTGCAAACTGACTAAATAAAAGTCTTGCCCGCTCCCTTGTTGTTAGTGTATTCCAAGTGTTTAGTGTCTAGTGCCTTAAGCCCAATTAAGCATTGTTGGATTTTTCTGTTGGCTACAGAAGTGTTGAGGCTTTAAATTTACGACGAAATATGGAGATGATATTTGCAGATTTATTATTATTAGTGTTTATTTTACTTAGGAATTACTTATTATTACTGAGTTCTTGATGCATGTCTATGAGTCTGTTGAAACATTAACGAATTCGGGATATTTTTGTGCCTTCTCCGATTTGATTCGTACATTTCGTACATATGCTGTGTAATCACTCCAATGCTCACAATATTCTTCCCTTACGCTGTAAGTCTTATTAATGCCTCCTGAGTCTACAGGCAGTGTCATAAATTAGCGAGGAGCCTTCACTAACAGACAGTGCGACAGGGAGACTAATTGCTAGAAGTGGACGCTAAACGATCCATGGCGGAGTATTTCCGTCCCGGCTCACGGGATTGATGCCGCGGCTATTTCTGTGTTCTCAGACCAGTCGTAGGACTGCCTGAGGTGAGGGAAGGGGGTGAAGATCGGCGCTGTTCAAAGGACATACGGATATATCGAAGTTGCTGGGCAAGTTTCGAAGACTTGATGAGCCCTGAAGATTTTACCAGGTGTTACAGAACAAGGTTAAGATACATTCGGATGCGGGTCAGTTCCATGAAGCGTCTTAGGCATATCTTCATCAACCCATCTTGATTTTTCTAACTTACATTAACAGAATCACACAGGGAAAGGTTAGTCCCTAAAAACTGCACTACTACAGTTCGTGAAGGGTCTTGGGTTCATTACATATTAAAGACTATTTAACATATAGCATCATATAACATGCCATGGTTTAACCGGTAGCATCATACCCTGTGTTAATTGTATGAAGGTCTCGGTTTTTGATACGGCTGCAGCAGAAAAATAATTTAAAGTCTTAATAACAACTTTTCTAACTTGTGAGATGAGCAGACTCTTCTGTGCGTACCCTTAATTATGGGGGCATGTCTATCGAGTGTGATCTCAACCAAATCGCCATGGTGCTCAACTCCTTTTCTTAGAAACAAAACCATCTATCCTGTAGCAAGTCCAGAACCCTTTATGGGTGATTGTGGCACTGTCCATAAGCTATAAATACGTAAATTATTATCCACCTCACATATGGAATGATATCTTGCAAAAGAAAATATATCTGCAAATTCGGCAAACCTGTGTTGCAACATGGGTAAAGTCTAATATTGCGCAGTGACAATTAATTGTATTGAAGGATGCGGGATCGTAACATTATCTTAGTTTTTAGCTTGAAATAGAGTTGTCCTGACTTAGAACCTTATTCACTTCGATAATAACACGATTCTTCTTCTCAGACTACATGAAACTCGTTTTGGAGAGAATTCGACTTCACTATTTATTCACCGGGGATGTGCATATATTCATTATATCTTGTGATTTCCCAATAAAGATTTACAGAACCTGGGTATCCCATGTTCCTTTTTAGGCGATTTGAGGTCACCGTATGATTTCCACCGTTCAGCTAAACAAACACCTTGTGCTCACCTGGCCATTCCCTCAAGATACTCCACTTCGTAAACTTGGCAAGCCTCCAAGACAAATATATCCCTGAGGGGGTTTATTAGCTCTAATTGGTGCCCCATCTCCGGACACTCACTCGTCCTGTTTGCACCTGCTTCGCTGGCTCTTATTTATTTTGTTTGTTTCTATGTCCGTCTTTATCCTCTTTCTGCTCTAATCTCGTGATTTAGTACACCTTCTGGCATGTCTTATATTTGAGGAAATTTTTCTTTTTTTTTTTCGTTACGCTGCACGCCTAGGTGACTGATAGCACCCGATTTAGAATTTAATTATAATTCTTGAATCATAGGTTCGAAATCTGGAATGAATGAATGGGTCCTAACGTCTCATGCCCTTTTTATCTCTTAGTTATCTGTTTTGGATTAGCTGTAGACTTTACTAAAAAATTAGCATTTTTTAGTAAAGTCTACAGCAGCAATTGCATAGGTTGAAGCTTTTCAATTCAGGAATGGCATATGTGATATTCCATTTCCATGATATTATATAATGACTATGCTTTAAACCGTCTCGGAGTACATAAAGCCGAAGTAAACAATAAACAACGAAATCAATAAACAATTTCAGAAAGGATATGGCATATGAAATTTATATTCGCCGTAATTAGTCCTTTTAGTCCAATTAAATCCAAAAAAAATAAGTCTCAGAAACTGGTTACTGAAAATCTCAAACGAGCTCTTGGACGAAGATCACTTATTAAGAAAACTTAAAACTTTTAATCTTTTTACCATTTGTTTCACTGTGTAACTTGGTTCGGTAGTTTTTAAGCAGAAAGAAATCGCTCGTTTGGTCCAGAAACAATATCATAAAGGAACTGACCAAGCACACCGCACATTCAAAAGAACAAGGACTTAACCCGAAATTAGACATTTTTGCGCTCAGCCTTAGCGTATTAGTATTAGTAGTAGTATTAGTTGAGGTTTTTTAATTCAGGAACGACTGGAGGAATGTTTGGTATTCCATTTCCAACATATTTTGTTTTTTTAATAAAGTCATATTTTGAGTTATGCTTAAATATGAAGTTTTACGGCAAACTATGACCTAAGTTAAAATAAAAAAGGTTGCAAGCTTTTAGAAATGTTCTAATAATTAATAAACGAATTTCAATACCATCACTCCAATACGAATGCTTTACTTTAACAATACTCAAATTTTATTTTTTTTACTCAACTGGTATAATTTTGACAAGATATGGAACTTTATCAATTATGACATAGCTCTTTAGAAGGAGCGCTATGCATTCTCGATTATATTGTTACGGGCTACTGGGTGTGAAAATGAATTATACTACTATTGAATTTGATATACTAATATTTATCAACAAAGTGATAAAAAGAATACAATGAAGTTACTAACAATTAAATTATTAAACTAATATAAATTTACAATAATAATATTCTAAATATTTATTATAACCTAGGCCTATTTAATTACTATTAGATATTACTACTCCGAAATAGCTGAACTATTTACATAAAGTTGTACAAATACATTAAAATTACGCTAAAGTTTATAACTACAACACTTAGCAATTACTGTTCACTAATTAAAGTCCACCGACCGTAAGATTCTCCAAATAAGACAAACTCACCTACAGTAATAAACAGAAACAGTTTATTACATATTCATTGTACACATTCATTATAAAAGTTAACATGTATTTAAAATACGACATACTATTATTATTATTTTTTTTTTTAAGAGAAAAGATAGGCCCTCGTCCGGGATTAAAAGTAAAAATATTTAAAACTCAAAAAAATTGACCAATAATTATAAAATTTTTTTAATTTTTTTGTGTTTGAGAGGAAAAATATATGGATTAGTTGTAGTTCCAACTAAGCTATTGCTTCAATAAATATCAATGTGCATATATACAAAATTTAATTTAATTTGTGATATACTGAAAATATATTACATTTGTTCATGGATGGCTTTGCGCTTGTACTTGATACTATTGTTAAGTTTTGACCTCAATGAATGGTGTTATAAATATGTTTCCAAGATCACCATTAACCTAACAAGTATAATATTTTAATCCTATGTAGTGGCCGTGCACTGAGTAAAATTGATTCTTGTTTTGATACATTTTGTATTAAATATGCCGACAAAGTATTAATTTGCAATACCCTAATAGCGTTCACATAGGTAGTCCATAATTCTAGCGTATATATATCTTTTCGATGTATTGTTTTATCTGTCATTTGTTTCATCCGCGGTCAATTTAATTGCCATATATTCGGACAGATAGCTCACACTCAACAAGCATTTTACATTTAGCGCCTGTTTGCGACCATAATTGAAAATTTAATTTAAGCACTCACGCTCAACATATATTGTAACCTTTAATTTCAATCAGTTTTCGCTTAAATTTTAAGGGCTTGTGTTCAATTTGGTAGCTGATCTCTAAATGAAAATGTTCAATTAATGTTAATTTTATACAACCGTAATATATTTAACTAACAAGATTCTGCTGTTTGCCGAAATTCGGAGGTTTGATTTAAATGTGTAGTACAGTAGAGGACTTTGCTTTGCACCTTGATGCACTCCTTAATATATACATATAAATAATACAATTTACAAAAAATACAAATATAGATAAATCGCTCCTTCAGAAGACAAAGGCATAACTAAAAGAAACCAATTTTTCAATAGAGGTTTTTCATTTTGAAAATATGCCAACATTTTCATAAATATATACGCCAAAATTCACGCCAATGAAGAATAAATGCAGTACATCTTGTATTAACATCCAAAAAGACGCATTAAACAGGGACTGCCAACTCATCGCAAGAGTTCACCCCAATATATTCGAGAATACTTATTGGTCCTTCAAAAGAACAATTTCATAATAAATGAAGTTCCACGTCTTGTCAAAATTAAACAAGATCAGTTAAAAAAATAATATTGTAAAATAAAAATGTTGTACAGTAGAGGAGTTTTCCTTGCACCTTGATACACTCCTTAATATATACATATAAATTATGCAATATAAAAAAAAAAATACAGACATAAACATTTCGCTGCTTTAGAAGAACAACTTAAAAAAACTTATTTTTCAATAGATATATTTAAAAGTTCCAGGTGAGTTAAAAAAAATTGGATATTGATGAAGCCAAGCATTCCTACTGTAATGTTTAGAAATCATTAGAAAGGTTTTAAAAGATTGAAACTTTTTTTATTTTAACTTATGCCATTTTGTCCCATAAAACTTCAAGTTCAAACATGATACAACTCAAAATATGACTTTAGTAAAAACGTATTGGAAATTGAATATCAGATATGTCTTTCCTATAAACTTTCAACCAATACCATTGCTAATGAAGGCTTTAATTACATCCTTAAAAGTTCCTTGGTTCAGTAAATGGTAAAGGTTCTACTGTTTCCAGGATACGGTTATGTAGGGAAGTGTTATGTCCGAAAACGGTTTGCCCCCAATTAAGAGTACCAACTTTAAAGAGGCTGGGTGAGCCCAATAAGGGTGTGTAGATCCCACAGAACCATCTCTGGCGGTTATGAGATTAAACTATTTCTCATCCAAAGGTGGATATGAACCCAGAACCTTTAATAGAAGTCCGGCATCTTTCCTACTGAGTTATACTTTTTATTGTTTTTTATAGTGTAAATGGTAAATTAAATATGCCATTAAGAAATTTTCTTGCTTTGACGCATACCCTGGACTCCTTTAAATCGGAACATCTTTATGCCGAAGATGTTCCTGAGACTAATTGTTTGTCCTCGTGTTGTTGTGACCCGCTGATTCTGTATTCTAAGCCATCCTCGACATGACAGAAGGGTGATCCTGCTCTTGGCAGCCCATCACTTACTGTCACCTCAACCCCAGCTCACCTCAGTATCAGCTAAGTCAGATAGGTTTCAAATAAAGCTAATCAAGGAACCTATAGAATCCTAAGGAGCTAAAGAAAAGAAGTATTGAAATATATATATATATATATATATATATATATATATATATGTATATATATTGGAATACAATAAATCGGGGACACTACTATGTCCACTGACAGATTTTATGTATATTTTTTCTTAGCCGTTGAAAAAGATATTTATAAACTTTATTATTAACTTTATAAAATGGTCAGATAAAAATGTTTATTACGTTTATAAGCATATGGTTCAATACAGATATATATTTTAAGTAGTATTTGAGATTTTTTTGGTATCAGTTGCACAGGTAGTCGCTTCGAGTTAAAAGTAACAGATGATTTCTCGTCATTATCGTCAGTAACTCAGATTCCATTGTTGTAGTTCAAAAATTATTCATTTAATTTTATAATTCAAACTATTCCAACTTCTGCATCCGTTTTACTCTGTTAATTTCATTGCCGTATAATGTTTTATTCTTTTTAATTTTTTTATTCGAATTATTCCATTTTAATGTACGTATCTTGCCTATCCTGCCCTGAAGAAGGCTTGCAATGTGTGTCAAAACATCATCACCTTCCGGATCATCTTCTTCCCCTGTAATAAAAGTAATTAATATTGTAAATTTAAATTATTCCGTTATTTATACAAGTTCCAGGCTGACTCGTTACAAAATAAAAAGGTTAACAATCCTGATGTAAGGCGATGGTGTTACAACTCCAACCATAAACCAGCCACGACCGACTGAAACATTGGGGCAATGCGGAATGGATGAAGACGGACCCGGAATACTCCCCGGGGGACGACACTCCGGGGGGAGCCACAGATCGCGAGGACGTCCTGATGGATCACCTGATCCGTCTTCTGTCCCATTCCTGGCCAGTAATGCCCTGACTGCGGCTTTTAGATCAGCCATGTCGGCCACATCAATTTCTGTCTCACGTTTCGGTCTCTGAGTACTTTTCAAATGATGAAGGAGCATTTGGAAGTTCCAGTCGACATAGGTACGAGTTGATAGTGGTGTATTGCGGAGGCAGACATTTATTTTGGACAGTATATATTTTTCAAATCCTCTGCGAGCCAAACTTTTTTAATTAGAAAATTTAAAAAAAATTAATTTTTTCTTTTTAATTATTTATTGAAATATACAACTGTATTATAAGAGAAAGAATGATAGAAGTAACATGGATAAAGGCTAGTGGAGGAACTAGCCAGTCGCAGTACTCAAATAAATAATTCATATAAATAAATAATTCAACTTAGAAGGTCGCAAGGTCATCTTTTCAAACGCCTCGTTGGAATATTGGGAATTAATATAGCTAGGTTTGAAACCAGTGGGTTTGAAGTTTATCTTGAAAGGATTGATGTTGGGTTCGAGCTCAATCAGCAACGAATAGAACATTAAGGCCATTACGGATGACATTATTCGTAACAAAGTATGGGACATAAAGGATTTTACGAAGGTTTTTGGATTGTATACGAAAGGAATTCGATGGCTTAGTGGATACCCAAAACTCCATTCCGTAAGTCCAAATTGGTCTTGTAAGTGTCATGTATATGAGTCTCTTGTAATTAGTAGAGAGGCTATAGTTTTTGTCTTGTTAGTGTTGAACTAGCCTGAAACGGCGAGCAGTTTCTTGCCTTTTCAATCTAGTATAATGATTACATGTTAAATGTTTGTGAATATATAGTCTTAAATATCGGATTTGTTTTATGGGAGATAGAGAGATATTATTAAAGATATTGGAGGATAGAAATTCTTTTGATAAGGACGAAGAGTTTAGATGATTTGAAGAAATTTATTTTAATCTTAAAGAGTAACGTTATTTTTTTATTATTCGATGCAATTTACAACTGTATTGTACTAATACAACAAGTAAATAGGATGAATGGTATATATTGGCGCGAATAAAGACATTCAGAGAAACTACCCAGTGGTAGTACTCAAATAAAAAGTTCAACTTAGAAGTTCACGAGGCCATCTTCCGTAGAAACGTAAAGTTAAAATATTGTACAAATTTTGAATTGAAAAATCACAATTATAATTCACTGATTCTATATCATATGTACAGACTCACTCTATAAGAATAACATTGCAATAATCTTACTTAGTCGACAACAAGAATTTCTAGAAGAAATTCATGTATCTAATACAGTTTCTAGAAAAAAACTTGATGTACTTATTGGCTCAGTTTATCTTCTCATGCAATTATACCAATGTAATAGATCACACGGATTATTTGCACATCAAAGGCAGATCGAGTCGGTATTATTACACACTGCAGATCAGAGCAGTTGTTATCCGAAGTAATAACTTCTCGAATATTATTTGTTTAAACTTTTAGAGAAATGCAATAAAAATCAGTTTGATGTATTGCCACCATTCATGGGAAGAATATTCAATAAGAAAATAAATATCCTGTATTTTATTTGACCAGCAACCATGTAGGGTTCTGAATCAATTACTATAAACCACACAGATGCTTGCCAGCTTGACACCTGCGCGTTAGCAATGCGTACGATTACTGCAAATTTTAAATTGAAAAAGGTAAATTGGTCCATGCTGTAATTTATAATTACTTGATATTTATTAGAAAGGACAATATGAATCTCACTATATAAAAAGGAAGTCTAGAATTCTCTTTGGCATATACGTTTTGTAATTTTAAGTTGATAATAATTTTGAAATTGCAATAATCGATCGCTTACGTTCGGACTAAATTGTGTCTCTACACTCAACAAAATCTATATTACTATTTTAAATCTAAATCTATTTTATATGCTTATAAAATTAAATTACATATGATGCACTAACTACAGAAAGGGAACTACTAAATTTTACAAGAGAGACAAAAAAAAAAAAAAAGGATCTTGTCCATGATTAGTTCCCTATCTACAATAACTGTTGTTTAGGGATGTGATTTTTTCCGAAATCACGCTCAACCGTTTTCTTCTAATTGAAAGTACTCGATTTACAGAGGCTGTGTATGCCTCGAGAGGTACAAAATGTCTATGAATTAAAAGAGTATTTAAGTACACAGTTGTTTTAAAATTTTCACAGCAGGTTTTATGTTTTTCATTCATTTTCTATTTCATATTCTCGAGTTTTATTATGAAAAAAGGGATGCAAATAAGGGAAATCTTTATATTTCCCTTTAATAAGTTTCTCTAAAAGTTTAAACAAATAATATTCGAGGAGTTATTACTTCGGATAACAATTGTTCTGATATGCAGTGTTTAATAATACCGACTCGATCTGCCTTTGATGTGCAAATAGATCTGTGTGATCTATTACATTCGTATAATTGCCTGAGATGATAAACTGAGCCAATAACTACTTCAAGGTTTTTTCTAGAAACTTTGTTACATAGATGAAGAAATTAATATTGTCGTCTAAGTAAAATTATTGCAATGTTATTCTTCTGGAGCGAGTCTGTAGATTTGAATTAGAATCAGTGAATTATAATGGTGATTTTTCAATTCAAAATTTGTACAATTTAATCTGTATATTTTATCAAGAAATAAAAATTTCAACAATATTTCTAAGTACAGATGATAATATAACCTAACAAGTTCTTATGTCGGTTCTTAAATCCATAAGCAGCCAGTAACAATCAGTAAAAAAAAAATATTTTTATTTTAAAGAATATTATTATTAATAATAAGTAAACGAATAAAAAGTTATAACTTGTTGTTGGTATAGACATAGCTTGAAACGACAACCTGCGGAAATGATACAAGAATGGTTAAGGCATTAAAAAAGAAAAGAAATAAGTTGTTATAAATTAGTTATTGTTGGTTGGTTTTAAGGCAAAAAAATCTGCTGATGGTAATTATTGCCTTCATACCTATAAAGAAAGCGGTTAATTATTCTATTTTTATATAATCAGGATATAACCTATGTTATAACCTAATAGTTACTAACTACAGTTAGTAATACAATTATTTTTATTTTCGAGAATATTATAAAGGAAACTAATCCAAAGATAAGACGTGTTACTTAACTCAAATCAACCAAATGCGGAACTGATACTCCCACTATTTTAATGCAACTATTTAGGTATTATTAATACAAATAAAACTGATAAAATCAATATATATATATATATATATATATATATATATATATATATATATATATATATATATATATATATGTTTTGTTTGTTTCATTTTTCCTCAAATCCTTCTATATTACTGTATTCACCTTTATTGCCAATAGCCCAGACGTTAAGGGCAGAAGCTTGGAAGAAGCTCTGAGCCAAAGTGGCGTGAAATGGCTTAACCTCCGTGAAGTCGTGATGCAAGCCAAGACGGATCGCCTGCTGAAGCAGCGTAGGCAACTTCTGAAATGTCGCTCTCACAGAACGCGCAATTTTTCTGACAACGTCTACTATTTTCACTTATTTATTTTATTTCGCTTAATTGGGAGAAGTTTCAAGCTTCGTAAAGGCCAACCATTAAAATGCGGAAGGGCACTTTAATGGACGGGAATTTTTTTTTCGTAACGGTTATATATGACGGTGAGGATATAACATATGAAGAGATATATATCGGTTATATTAATCTCCTCCTTAGTGCTGTTGATTTTTTTTTTTTTTATAAAAATATGTTTGTAACTTTAATATCCGCGAAACTGAGCAATGAAATAAAATAATTTTTTAACAAGCTTTTATTAGCTTTCCTTGCGAGCATGCAACGTAATCACTCGATTTTCAGCCTCTTCAAAACATCGGATTGAATTGAAACTTTGCAAACTTTTCAAGCACAGATGATAATATAATATGTTTGTCTCATTATTCTGATTTGGATCTTCAGGATTAGCGATTTTTGCATTATAGTGTCTTGTACCAGTTGCTAAGGCATATACTAAAGCATAAATGGCTTAATCATTGAAAAATCATATGACCAGTGTGAAGATCGACTGGGGAGTGTCATATATTTTTCAACAAAAAAGATTAGTTTAAAAAAAAACACACTTTTCTAAGTACTCTGACTAAAAATAAGAAACTGAACATTGATTTAAAAATAAATAAGTAACGCGCGTTTATATCCAGCTGAACTAATAAGAGGACCTATATAGAGAACCAGATATAGTTTCTTGTATTAAAAAAAACAAGATTGAGATGGTTGGGACACGTTCACAGAATGGACAAAAAAAGACTGCCAAAGCTGATTCTGGAGGGACGTCCAGGTGGAGAAAGAGGAAGAGGAAGGCCTAGAATGCGATGGCTTGAAGATGTGGAAGCGGATCTTAAGCTCCTGAGGGTAATAACGTGGAGAAGAGCAGCGGGAGATTGTTCAAAGTGGAGGAAAGTTGTCGAGGAGGCCAAGGTCCTCCATGGACCATAGCGCCATGTGATGATGATGATGATGATTTAAGCAGAATCATTATGGAAATATCTAAAAAAGTAAGCCCATATTTTTGTACGAAAAATGAAATGTTTTTTTTTCAGAACTATATTCTTCTAAAAAGACAAGAACTGACTAGACGGTACAAACAACTATCACATCTTCTGGACTACAGATCTTCACTTGACTTGAGGAACAAACGACTTATCTATAACAGTATACTAAAACCTATTTGGACATATGGAGCAGAACTTTGGGGTTCAGCAAAAAAAGTTCACATACACAAGATTCAAATAACACAATCCGAAATTCTCAGAAAAATTATTAATGCACCGTGGTATGTTTCGAATCACACTATTCACAACGACATGAACATTCCTACTATAAAATCATATATGAGATGAAAATGGTTGACTGGATGATCTTATGTAAAGGAGATGGTTGGGGGGTGCAGTCAATAAGAACACCGAATAAGTGAAGTACTTATATTATGTGCCGACGTTTCGACCTACAGTGTAGGTCATCTTCAGGGCGAATGATGGGAAGCGTGGCCGTTACAGATCGCGGCTAGAGTGTACTGTTGAGTACACTCTAGCCGCGATCTGTAATATAAGTACTTCACTTATTCGGTGTTCTTATTGACTGCACCCCCCAACCATCTCCTTTACATATAAAATCATATATTCATAACAAATACATAATATTCCACTCATCGACACAATATCACCCAAACCCACTCGTTCTTCCGCTTTCCTACTCCCTGTTACCTGGACTTAATAAAAAAAGATTAAAAAGACATTGGCCAAGAGACCTACTGAAAAATTGATATATATATATATATATGTATATATATATATATATATATATATATATATATATATATATATTTTTTTTTTCCAAAATAACTGAATGATCAAGGAGAAAATCGAGAGAAAGAAACTTCATTCAAATTTGCTAGATGCGCAATTGCGCAGGTGCAAATAAAATAAATTAAATAATAAAATAAAAATAAAATATTCTTATTTTAAACTTATTGAAAGTTATTTTCTACTTTACAGTTTTGGTTTATGTTAAAGCGTGTTTTTTACATTATTATTTATTGACTACGAGATTTGTATTTTGTTAATGAAGTTAGGTATTTTACCTGCAATTAATAGAATTTAACTTTTACTGTTTTGATTTCAAGTACCATGGCACGCCGATCTAGCTTTCAATAATCATTTATTTTCAGCTTATAATATTTTTTAATCTATAAAAAATTTACATTATCAATTTATTATCACACTCTTGTCTGACAATAAATTATCGAAACCTGTTACTAGCCATAAATCGAATCTTAAAAGGTCGGCATTCTTCCCAATGGATCACATTGCTCTGAAGACAGACTCTGAGCCATAATCATAAATTAAACTATTTTATAGTTGAAGTGTTTCGGCTTTGTTTAATGTTTAAGGAATAGAATTCCGAAAATTTATTTATCTTTATCAGAGAGCTAAAGAATTTACTTTGAGCCGGACAAGCGAAGATGTATGTTGACGTTATTCTTAGTGAAGAGCTTGGACATCATGTTGTATTTATGTTCTTACTATTTAAATTTCTAAATTTCTTCAGTTAATGGAATCCTAATAAGAGTTTTAGAAACTATAATACCCTCTAAGAAGAAAGACAATGTTTCTCTTAAACTGAAATGCGCCCCAACATAATTAAAATAAGTTTGTTCAACAATTTAAGACTCATAACGTCTTTAACATTCTTTTCCTAAAATTGTCTTTAAATTGTCAGCATATACATATTTTAACAATACTATAATGAATTTTTCTATATTAATTGTTTAAGTATGAGAAACACAAGTTATTAAACAAAATATAAATAATAATAGGGCTTAGCGAACCCGAAGGCTCGATGCCGACACCAGCAATCTATACTTACAAACTTTCGATCACGGTTTTTAGTAATACGTTCTTTACTAAGCCCAGCTACTTTACAAGACCATCTTAATCCTCGAGACACTATAACTAACAATATTAACCGGGTGCATGCTTCACAATTCCGCGCTGTGTAATCTCCTAAATTCTCCAATGGTCGAGACCTAATAATAACTAGAATTTCCTGTTTTTTTACTAGAATTTTTGTTTTTTCTAGTTACCATAGACCTCAAGTACTTACACTTCTTGGCATGTGTCAAACCCTCCTAATACAATATCCCCCAATATTTTCCCCTTTTCTGATAATAACCAGAAGCTGCTATTATATATAAATAATGCATATTTTAAAATAAAATAAATACTAATTAGTTAATTAAATTTCTTTCCTTTTATTTGAATGGTATTCTATTTTATAGATAACAATTAGTTTCTCTTTCATGTATTTCCAGCCCCTAACCAAATGGTTTAAAAACATTATTAGATTACTTCTAGGCTCGGTAGAGATAAGAAGAAACTTTAAGTGCAGGTTGTATATTAGGCAACCTGAAATGTCTGAATGGCTTAAAACCAGAATCCTAATGGTCGACGATAAGAATCCGCGAATATACAAGGCGGTGGAAAACATTTCAATATTTCCCTGGTCTACATTTCCCGAGATAAACGACAGACAGATGTGACACGTAGAGGGAACGATGGCAGACACAAATCTGAAAACGATAAGGAACTGGGAGTGGTGTGTGTCACAAGTCTGTCAGATGGGACAAGTTACAGAGCCTTGAGTGACACCCTCCCGTAGCTCGCTAAACTCGGGCGCTATTCCTCTTTATGCTCCTTCCATCTCTCTTTATCATCGCTGGGATCATTTCCGAATCGGAGGATAACCTTGTCTACCTTTTACTGTCTTCAAATAATTAATTAAATAAATATTTAAAATAAATTAATTGTAAGTAAATTTAATGGAAAATATTAATATATAATTGAATGGAAAATTAAGCCAATAATGGATGAACCAGGGGGTGCAGTAGTATTTCAAGTACGCAAAACTAATTTTAATGTGCCGACGTTTCGACACATTGCAGGTCTTCTTCAGGGCAACCAGTAGTAGGTGCCGAATCCGAGGTGACAAGTCAAACTATGAACTGTCAACTGATAGTTATCAACTATACTGAAAACACATGGAGGAGTTTACTAACAATTTTACTTTCTGGGGCTCATCCAGCCTCTTTAAAGCTTGTACCCTGGAGAAAAACCTGGCAGTGGTTTCGTACAAATCATCTCTCTCCAAGTATCAGTGCTACTTTTACCGTTTTCTGAAGATACCTTTCATGTGGATGAGGGATCTGATATTGTAAGAATATTAAATCAAGCCATGGGAGAGGTACCGGTGGGTACTGTTCTTCTTCATGCCTCTCATGTCATTATGTTTTATTATATTGATAACAAATCTGCTTATTTTTAATTGTTTGCACTTGATACTTGTGGATACAATTATAAAGAGAAAAAAAATCATATCTCCTTCAAAAGAACAATTTCATTACTCAAAAAAACTCATTTTTCATTAGTACAATGTGGGTAAAAAAAAATTGAATATTAGCAAAGAAAAACATTTCTATTAATATATAATAATAGTATTGAAATTATTTTACTAATCACTAGAAATGTTTTAAAACCTTGAAACTTTTTTACATTAACTTATGCCAGTATTCCCATTAAATTTCAAGTTCAGGTATTAACTGAAACGATACATCTCAAAATATCACTCGATTCAAAAAAAATTTTGGAAATGGAATATCAGATATGTATTTCCTGAATTAAAAAGCTTCAAGAAATATAATTGGTATTAAAGGAGCGATATATAATAATATTTTATTTTAAAAAAGAAGTTATAAATATAGTTTGTTAATATAAATGATATACTTTCCTATATATTTTATTGGAAATGGCTGAAATTTGGATTGTTTTAAATTAATGTGGAGTAATTAAATAATTCTTAATCCTAGTATTCTTGTTTTAATGACTAACGGAATACTCTTCCATTCCACTTCAGCGCCGCGCTCGATCTCAAAGATCCCGACTCCTGCTCGGATTGGCCCAAACAATGAGGCGCTGGCTGTAAGATGACGTGCCGATGCCTCGGTAATTGTCAGTTATGCGGCTATCCACTCCATCTGATGAAAGGTCAGGAGAGACAAAGACTTCGTGAAGAAAGTGGCTCCGGAGCCGCAGGACTCCAGCGCGACCTATTGGCAAAGCCTTCGTTAGCGGACTCATTAGAGTCCCGTCTAGAGGAGCTAACGATTGGCTCATTGTCACATCTTCTCTTAATAGCCCTCTTCTGTTCCAAATGCCAGTATAGAACGTGATGCTGTACTGACGTTCTCCTGCGCTTCTCAGCGCACCATGTCGAATGACGGATTAACTGATACCTACAGTTAACAAACTGTGGACTTGAAAGAAACGATTGTGTTTATTATAAAAAGTAACAATATAAAATAAATATACAAATGTACTCTCTAATATGAACAAAATAGATTTACTGTTGACTAACATAGTAACAACTTTCTCAACTAAAACCTATACCACTACAACCCGTGAAGGATCTGGGGTCAGTACAAGGTAGAGACTGTACTGTTTCATGGACAAAGGTTCTGCAAGGAGGTGACTTGTCCTAGGTCACGCTCAACCGCCATAATTTCCCTCTTATTTTGAGTACTCTATTTTTATAATATTTTATAGAGGCTGGGTGAGCCCCAGAGGGATCCTAGATCCCATATGATCCATCTCCCACTGCAAACAGACTAAATAAAAGTAACTAAACTACCTGCAGCGTTGAACCTGAATTTCCGGCATGGCAACTCAGTGCTCTCATAGAGCTAGCGTATATACTTGTAAAGGTGGAAGAGAGGTAAAGTAATTAACGTTGCTGACAAAAAGGAAGCAATGCCACAACATAAGGTAATGAATCCACAAGTATATACAAATTCTTGTGTTTACCCCTTTTTTGGCAACTTTACACTAAAACCAATTGGACGAAATATATATAGGTATATTTTAATTTAAACTATTAAAAATTTTATTTAAATTCATGCCCTTCTATCCGTTTTATTTAATGTAATAAAGTAAGACGAATGTAACACTGTTTAAGCACGATGTTTGAGGAGAAAATCCTCAAAAGCTTAGAAAAGCTAGCTGGAAAGACTATTCAGCGCAAAATTAACCTGCATGATGTTCGATGATTGATATAGATACAGAAGGAATGGTGGAAAAACGAAAATTCGATTCATAGTTCGAAAATTAGTAATCTTTTCTTGGATTTAAGTTATAACAGTATTTGTTAGCAAGCAAGTATATCTTGTGTAGTTTGCTTTACATTATCTTTTCGGGTTTGTCCACAATTAAGTATTGTGGAATAAGGTACCAACGGTTTGGATTCAAATTATTTATTGTAGTAAAGGTAACTTATGGGTCCATGGTCCAAGGACTTTTTCCTATGTAGAAAAGTGGAATTTCAATATTTCTTGGTCAATAACAAAGTTTATCATATTATATTATATTTTATTTTATGTTATATTTTTTTATTGTACTATTTTATAAGTTTATATAACTTTATAAATTATACAAAACAAAATATTTAAATACCTCTATAAATATTTTATACAATACAGTACTCACGAGTTAAGCTAGAGCGTTGAGGACTTGATGATTGGAGCCGTGCTAACGTGAAGCTATTGACATAAAGGCCCGCTTCACAGTTATTATCGTTAACTGTGCCCCGTTGAGCCGGCGATGAATACAGATGGCGATTGTGGCGGGAAAAAGCTGATTATGGCGGGAGATATACCGCTACAGATCCCGCCTTAATCTGGCGCGGATTACACACGCTGCCACGTCACATAAACACACATACACAGCGGTCAGTGCGCCCCTGAATTATTACGGCCGGTAAGAAGATGATGGAAGCTGGGAATAAAAAAAGATAAAGGGAAATATACGGAGGTAGAGTTTAAGCGTTCTTAGGTCTTTTGTAGTTTTTGATTTAGGGACGAAGCCTAGCGGGACACCTGCCCACACGACGTCACGGGATGAAATAGTGCCGCCATATTTTTCTGGAGGTATCAAATTCAGGTCCCGCCGTCGGACAGATTTACCGCCTTCTTGGAGGGTGTCCTTCTTCCGTCAGTCCTCGGATCATCCCCTTACTCGGATCTTCGGCGGCGAGGATTACTCGGGATGAGTGGATATCGTTTAATAAGACAGTAACATGTATTTGATTTCATCAAAGTGGATTAAGTATATAATTCAAAGTCCATAATAGCTTACATGATATTTAAATTTTTTTTGTAAATTAGAAGAAAATTATCAATACTTGTTTTGGACAAAGCTTTCCTTCTTACTCTTATTAGACTAAAAGTCAGTGGCTCGAAATAAAACCTTGAATGAAATTAAAATATTGATATACATTCCCTAGAATTGGTATATTAATACTTATTAATTAATATAAAATACACCATAATATTTATAAAAAATTAAAACAATGCATTCATGGTGCACAATGCAAAATGAATTCAGGGATGGTGAAAAACGATAGTTTTTTCCATTACAATACATCTTCGACTCCTTGCAACAAAGCAAAAAACAAACAATGATTATGATAAAGACTCTTTTAAAAAGTCAATAATATAGCTTTAGAATCCAGTAAAAAACAAACCGGCTATTGCTTGCATGTAAAGTATATTGTCATTCACTTTAAGAATGTCAAACGTATTCAATGAAGAATCTATATTTGATTTGATATTTATAGGTATTTAAAATACCTTTTGGTAAAAACATTCGATAATATCAGTACCTATATTTATCTGGACTATTTTATTTTCAGCCATCATAGATGTTTTAATGGATGTTAAAATCGACTTAGAGTTAAAAGGAGTAGAAAATTGTTCAATTGATCATGGAATACTTTTATTTAGTTCCTACATGCTCCACTCTATAAAACTCCATGATTTTTTTAAAATAATAATTTTATTCTGGGATCACGTCCTTTAAGAATGACTAATTATCGTAATGACATAATAAAAACCAGATTGTATTTACATTAGTATTGTATGATCATTTACTTATGTACATTAAGTATTTAAAAAGTAAATCCAAACCAAAAAGTGAGGTCTAAATGTATACACATTTTATTTTGAATATCAAAAATAAATATTATCGTTTTCTAAAAATATCTTTCATTAAAATATTTTATTTCTTTAGATGTCTTAAAGATCTTTACTGTCGCTTTCGTATCAGATGTTAAGAATTATCGGCAATTTATATATTTTTTAAATATTACTTTTTAGATGATTAAAATATAGAATGATCTATCCATTTTTATAACTAGTTCAGGAAAACATACACACTAAAACTAACATATATTACATACCAAAACCGTAAACTGTTTCAATAAATACATCTTTCTACTTCATTAATTAGAGAAGAAATTTAAATCATGGTTTGTTAGATAGTAATTTAATCCAACAAAATATGACGTTATTTACTTATTACCTTGTAAATAAAACCAGAACGGTATCGCGAAAATTTAAAACATCAAATTCTAAATCATATTGAATATTTTGCGATGTTGCTTTTATTTAATTATAATTACGTTTGTATCTCAAAATTGATAATTTTTATATATTTTTCTTAAATTCTTTCCTTTTTTTGTCCTAATATTATGTCTTAGTAAATTCCAACACGTGTTGTCAGTCATTTAATTGAGGGATTCATAACCACCCCCACACCTAACCTAAGCTTTAAGTTGTCGAGATGGTAGAAGACATTACAGCGAACGATCTGTTTGCCTACTTCACTGGGAGGTAAACATCGGGTCTCGCCCTGCTCGCCGATCTGGAGGGATTAGCGGAGCTCAGGGTCGGGAGAAAAATGAACGACACATGATTCCACCACATCATTATCCCGAAGGGGGGGAAAATAAAGACTGGTAGAAGGAGCGAAAAAGGGAAAATGAAAAAAAAATGAGAGAAAATAAAAGAAAAAGAATTACTACAGAGTGTGAACAATCGACGGTGGTACCTGATCCCTGACAAAGGCACGCTCAAACAAAACCGTACGATGACACTATTATACACCTTATCACCCTAACATTCCGTATTAACATAATTCTTTTATGTTAATATGGAATATTTATTTAATTTTTAATTATTATGACATCAGTATTGCCTCGAAATTTCACCAAAAGAAAGTTTTTAGAAGAAATATTTATAAACAATCAACAAAAGTAGATATCAATATTTATAATTATATCATATTTTTTCTAAAAGAAATTGGTATTTTTACTTTGTGGTATCGTTTTATTTTTATAAAGCCGAGTATTATTGATTTTACTTATTTATATAAAAGAAAAACATTATTTATGATTCTTCTTCCCTCTTTTATTATTTTTTTTTTTAGAATTATGCGAGGATTTTATTATATAATTTTCTACTAAAATAGCAGGCGAAATCAATCAAAAACTTTTTGCTTAAGTTGCTGATTATATTTATCAGATTCTTATTTTAATTCGTGACTGAAATTCGTGAACCGGTCATTTTGACTGGTCATGAAAATATCATGTATACAATACATGTTTAGTATTCCCGGAATTTTTATACATCTATGATTCCGGAAAATTCCCGGAATTCAAAAATTCCATGTTTTCAATTTATTATGCGTAAATTTGTTTATATGTAACACATAAAATTTCAATTTAGTGTTCTTGCTTGCCGTGTATAGTTGTATGCTGCATCATGCACTACTCTTTATGCTGTGTTGATACTACTCTTTATGTTATGTAATTACAATATTTGAATGAAATATATTTTATTTTATTTAAAATTAAATTATCTTATGAATTTATAGTTTTATTTCTTGAATTCTACTATTTTGTTTAATTAAACAAACAAAACTGGTCATTTTGGTCGGTTGGTAGAAAAAGGTATTTGGTAAATCTTCGTAGTTCTAGTGTCAAGTACGTGCTCATAAGTTTCTTAAATAAATATGTTTTTATTTTAAGCACTTGCACTTGTGTTTCTTAAATTGTTTTTACATTTTAATTAAAAAGGAATACATGGCTTCTTTTACTTTAGATGTTAATATTAACATTTTTTTGTATGTAGTTACAAAGAAAAGAAAAAAAATCAAAATTAAAATAGGGTAAAATAAATGCATAAAAGGAAGAGTGAATTACATGAAAATTATTTAAATAAATTAGTATTGGGGTATAATCGTAATTTAAATTACGATCAAATTGATACATTGCGTACAACGTAAATGAACACAAAGAATTACCTATATATTAAATATATATATATATATATATATATTTGCATTTGTATATGAACTATATACATAAACTAAGTTAATCTTGTTGCATTTTCTGGGAACTATTGTGTTTGTTTTCAAACCCGGGACACGGTTGATACGTGCCCCTAAAAATACAAACGCAGAGCCTACACGAGAACTGACAAGGCCACAAAGCCCGAGGGCTTGCAGTACACAAAGCTGCACCCCGATGTACCTTATTACAATGTACCAGATAATATGTACAATGTACAATGTACCACAACGTAACTTCATAAAGAGCTTGGGTTCAAAGTGAGTCCGCTCGCTCTATCCTACTGCAGTATCTCTTATTAACTGATAACAATATCTATGATAAACCATTTGTTTGTTAACAACATAGTATCACAATCACTATTAGCATCATATAGCCATATAAAAAATACCATGCATAAATATAGGAGAAAAGCAAAACTATCAGTTTTTGATTTATTTAAAAATAATACTGATTTCTGAAACTTTTTGGGTAATCGAAATATTTATGATTAAACTCTCTGGGCTTTAATTTGGCATTTTTGTTTGTTTGATAAAAATCTTGGTTAGAATTATACTGTTTCTATGCTTACGGCTGTACAGAGAGGTGATTTGAAGGAGATTATATTCTGAAATTCGGAGATTTGATTCAAATATAAAAAGAAACTGTACCACTGCAATCCATGAAAGGGGTTTGAATTAAGTACATAGTAGCGGCTATACTATTTTAGGTTAACCGTTGTACAGAGAAGTAATTTGACCGAGATCATGCTCAACCCTAGGTTTTTCCCTTAAGGTTTTTCACATTCAGAGTCAGATGGCCGATCAACTGCCGAAAGCGTTATAGGCAATATATCTTTCATAGCGGGAGAAAAGCCAGACCAGAACATTAATACTGCTTATCCCAAACAAATTCTGAAATCCTTATTAATTTCGAAAAAAAAATGTTATTATTATTCACGAAAACTAATTTTTAATTGTGTAAGTTACGTACATAGGTTAGGGATGTTTACCGAATTTCATTAACGTATTTTAAACTTTCTATAATAAGTTCCTCATTTAATTTTCTTTTTCATTTTTATCGTTTTTATTTGATTTTATTATCAAATAGAAAACTCTCTATTTTGTCAGTTAGCTTCAACTCTTGACCCCATTATATGCCCTGAAGAAGACCTGCAATGTGGGTCGAAACGTTGGCTTTCCAATAAACAGTCTTCCCTGTTTAAGAGAATTTTTTCATCTATACCCGGATTATTTTCTTCTTCATTCATATATATATATATATATATATATATATATATATATATATATATATATGTGTGTGTGTGTGTGTGTGTGGTCTACTGTATTATTCAATCTAAACAAAAGATGTTATGATACCGAAGCGAAAATATATGGAAAAAATACCCTAAAGCCTGTGCTCCATATAGATTTTTTTGGAAAGGTAGATGGAAGGTGGAAGCTCAAAGTTAACACACTTCGTGGTATGACATAAAAAAAGGCGGTAATCGGATCCTCCTGTGAGTTGTGGAGGGTTAACAATGACCTAAAAGAATCAAAACAGTATTTTTAAAAAAAGAAGGATAAAAGAAATCGGGGGAGGATATGATACTTAATGCAATAAAAAGCTACCAATAATTACTCAGCCCTGAGAGGAGCTCTTTGTTTTAAAAACAGTGAATAAATGAAGCAAAACCTCTACCACTACAACCCATTAAGGGTCTTTTGTTCAGTACGTGGCAGAGACTGTTCTGTTTCTTGAACTACTGTTGTGCCTATAGGATTCCGCTATTTGCCGAAATTTGGAGGTTTCATTTAAATATGCAGTACAGTAGAGGACTTTGGCTTACATCTTGATGCATCCCTTATAATATATGTATATGAATATTTTTAAAAAACCGTTTCCACTACAACCATGAAGGTTCTTGGGTTCAGTGCATGGTAGAGAATATTCTGTTTCTTGGACTTCGGCTGTGCAGAAGGGTGTTGAGTTATGAGAGTGTTATGAGAATATTCATCTATGACAATAAAATAATATTTATTAAAAAAAATAAAGAAGAATAAAAGTGATTGGGGGTGGATATGAATCCTAATGCGATAAAAAGCTACCTATAAATACCCAGGTCTGAGAGGAGTTCTTTGTTTTATAAACAGTGACTTAAATGAAGCTAAGCTGTTGCCTTTTGTTTGTTTATTTAACGTCACTTTATGCTTCTATGACTAATCGGACGATGCCAGTGTGGGAGCCCTAAATTTTGCCTATTCCGGTTTAATTAGCATAGGGATCTTTAACGAATACCTGGTACACGAATATATGGTGCAGACTTGAGACCACGTTTTAAGTCCATCCTGAAGGACGGTATATCCAAGGATTTTTTACACCCTATCCTAGGGCCACCAACCTACTAAGAGGATTAGTAGGTTGTTATGCTAATCAGTAGACTACTGGTCGCCCCCAAGCAAACCTGTTAATATTAATTTTATACAACCGTAATATATTAAACTAACAAGATTCCGCTGTTTGCCGAAATTCGGAGGTTTGAATTGAATGTGTTGTACAGTAGAGGACTTTGTCTTGAACGTTGATACATCCCTTAAAATGTATCTATATCATTATTTTTATTTTTAAAAACCTGTTCCTCAACGACCACCCATCAAGGGACTTGGGTTCAGTATGTGATAGAGACTGTTCTGTTTCTTGGACAACGGTTGTTCAAGGAGGTGATTTGTCTAGAACACGAAAAATGAAACAAAACAATGTTTTTAAAAAATAAAGAAGTACAAAAGAAATTGGTAGGGGGGTATATAATGATATGATTCCTAATGCGATAAAATGCTACCTATAAACAGTGAAACCTGAGAGGAGTTGTGTCAAAGAGATAGGAGCCGCTATAACTGAGGGTAGTAGATTTAAATAGAGCCGGCTTGTGAGAGTTATTGTCTGTCGAACGCAGCTTAGCCCGCGGCCCAAACATATTAAAAGGCCCGGGGCGCTCCATCTTTTGCTCGGATGACACGAGACTGACAAACGCTCAATACACACACAACGGCTTTGTACTCTTTGTGGCCTTAATTGCCGGCCCTCTCTCGCCATTATATTATGTTTGTGGCGGATCTCCCGCAGACTCGTTCCTCTCGCTCTACCTTTTCAAAGTCCGGAGTATTGATTTCGAAAAATGATTTGTGCTTGAAGGGCTCATGTTGTTAGCGTGTGGTAATATGGTTCAGTGCTCAACAGTAGGACTGGATACTCATTCTCATATGTAACAAAATAGGAATAAAGCAATGACATAAAAAAGGTAGTGATTAAAAAAAAAAATTGTTTATCCTAGTTTAGCGACTTTTGTTAGGGGTTGAACTCTTAGCTTCGCGTAGGGAACATGCTCGAAACTGGCGACGCCTAGCGGCCTGTGCATGAGTTATACAGCATCTTTTAATTAATTTTAGCTTAAAGTTTCGAATTCCATTCGTTTAAGAATAAATATATTTAACTAAAAGGTTGTTTAATAGTTGTGTAATTGATACTAATAATATTTGAGTGGAAAATAGTTGAATGGATAATTTTAATGGTGGATTGAATTGGTCAGGGAGTGCAGTAAAAGAGTTTGACAGTCTCGGCTTCCACCATTTGGTTGTTCAGAAGATGGGCTACATCGTAGGCCTAAAAATAAGTACAAATGATCTAATTATTTACTCTTTTAGGTTTCCACGACCACTATTTATACAAAAGACTTCAGTGGTATCTTCTGGTTTAGACCGTGTCGCTAAATTTTTCGCCGTTTCGCGAAGATAAGAGAATTCATCCTCTTTTCTGCCCTGAAGAAGTCAGCAGCATGTCTGGCGAGACGTTGGCGAAAAATTTAGCTACACGGTTTAAACCAGAAGACACCACTGAAGTCTTCTGGTCTAATTATTGTTGAACTTAACAATGATAATAATGGTAAAACTGAAAATAAAATCTATGTAAATTCAAATTCAAGATATAAATAATATAACAACATACTAATTATTGTTTCATATTTTGCTTTGAGCTAGCCCTTCATATTTTTGATTAATAAATAAATTACTCGAAAATGTATATAATCATTTTTCGGATTATCAGTTTATGTGAAAGCCTGACTAATGTCAATAATTTAAATTTTTTAATAATGATTTATCAAATTCGATGATAACCCTAATAGATCATAACAACCAACCAATCATATTATAAGATCTTAGATGTTTGCAAAAATAAATCGTGTATTTACCCAATAGAGGTATTTTAACTGTATTTCTCTCATTTTTCATATAGCGTGTTCTACTTTTATAAAAATGATTATTTGATTATTCAACAACTAAATGACATCGATTTTCAAAGGAAGTCTCGATGATCGCCCTTACTTCAGGCGAACTCTGGGTGAATTCAAACCAGAAACGCCGGTATGCAAATTACCGATGTATAAAAACTACGGATTGTGTCAACTGGTAGTCATGTCCAACACACGATATACGATCGACTTTGCAAATAAATGATTCAGTGCTTGTAAGATTTATGTTAGAAAGCAAAAATTATTTTTAAAAATAACCATTATTTACTCTAGGTGCCTTAAGTTGAAAAAACAATTAATTACGAGTTGCGAAAATCTTCTTTAAAGGTAAACAAATATTCTCCAATAATTTTATAGATATTACTTTGATGAAAGCATTAGTTAATCTACCCATTATGCATTATACTATTGCATTATGCAATTATATAATTATATAATGATGTTTTATTATGTTAATTATAATGTAAACAACGATTTTTTTTAATTATTTCATTATATAAATTACTCTCAAATTACTGATTGTCATTGATGATATCCCATGTGAATTAAACGTAAATAAAGGAATATGGACCAGAAGTCATAATGTGACTGAAATAAAGGCAGATCGAGAACTCTGGATCAGACTATTTTTTTCAATTAAGATAATTTTTGTTTCTTCCTTATCTGTGGGGCATTGGCTTATTCCACAAATGTATTAATTATATACTCGTATGTTATAAAACCTATATCGACCAATGGCGTTGAAATTTCCTATCCCTTTACCTATTTATTGTGCTTCCTATATCTGTTTTACATTTTAGTTTATAGCTTTCAAATAATAACCTAGTGTGTCCAAAAGGGAGTAAACAATTCTTTGTTATGGCGTCCTTGGGAACTGACGTAAAATAGGGTCACGATCCTAATTAGTTAAAGATCACTATCCTAATTATACTTGAATAGGCAAAATTTAGTAGTCCCATCGTCCGTAATAAAGTGATGTTAAATAAATAAACAAGAAAATAACAATCATATGAATGCTAAAAGTTTGGGAATGAATGCTACATGTATAATATAGTGTATATAATGTATAATATAATGTATATGTATAATATATAATGCTACATAATGTACCATTCGCCAATGTACCAATATCATTTTGAAGACGGGAAAACTTCTTTGAGTTCTTTTGTATTCTTCCTCAACAAAATATAATTTAATATACTGTTTTTTTTCTTGAAATGGCTGCCCAGAATGGCCCCTGATAGACAGGATGTTGATGCTGTTGCTCTAAACATCCGATTAGCTTCGGAGGAGCAGAACAAAAGACGATATGAGTTATGGGCCGAGGGCAGATGGTAAACTAGAATTGAAAAAGGACGCGGTGGTGTTTTTTATAGAGATTACCGTTGTGCCAATCCGTCAGGGACCAAAGGATTTATGCTTAGAGCGCTTGATTTAATGCGCCACTATTCTTGGACCAGTCTTACGTTCTAGCCTCAGTCTACTTACTGGTCTACTCACCAACGACTCGGGATGTTTGAAGTTCAAAGGCAGGGAAAGGAATGAGTCAACCCGGGGTTTAGGGTCGTAGATAAAATAAATCAACATCTTTCAAAACGTATATAAATATAAAAAAGTAATATATATATATATATATATATATATATATATATATATAAAAGGGCAAAAAAATAGCTTATTATAATAAGTAAGGAAAAAATTCAAACCAAGACACTTAAGTCTCTGAATTAAAACACGAAAAACTAATTAAAATTGCGGTCAATATATAAAATAAATACTTTAAGGAAGAAATAGTTGGGGGTGCAGTCAATCAAAACACCAAAATAAGCATAGCTTATTTTGGTGTTTTGATTGACTGCACCCCCAACTATTTCTTCCTTAAATTAGAAGATACAGTCGACCAATTCTTCTCTAACATAAAATAAATACAATTGGCTGGTATTTTTTTTTCTGTTTTAGTATAGAGACCTTAGCCTTTTTGTTTTGAATCGATACAATCATATTGAATAATAAAATATATATAACCATTTTATTATGTTGAAACACCTGGTTCATTCTCATGAGATGAGTAGCCCAGCTGAGTCGAGCGAATTTGATGAAGGTGACAACATTGACGTCTTTATACATCACCTTTATTTCGGCATTTGTTCTTCTTCTCTAGGAACCCTGCTCAAACACTCCTCCATATATCCTGCGGAGCACTTTCCTTTCGAATTTCAAAAGGGCTTCTCCCTGGGCTTTCGTTATAGTCCAGCATTCTGAACCAAACGCAAGCAAAGGTCTGATAAGCGTCTTGTATACCCTAGTTTTAGAGGCTGTATATGTTAGTTACAGGTTTTCCTATAGGATCCAATGGTATTCCATAAAACAGTTTCAGATGATGCTATAAAGTGATGATAATTAATTAAGATTTTATAATAACTCTACTATTGTAAGATAACTCTAACTCCTTTGAAATTAATATGAACAAACATTGATAATATGAAATATTGATTTCATAGGGTTCAAACTGACCAACACATGCCAAAATTTATCAATATGCAGGGCACTAATTCAAAATAAATTAATATGAGTAAATATATAAATTAATAAAGGTATTTTTTAGGCTGTAAGTTTCCATTCTTCCAGCAGGCTAAATTTAAACGATTTTAGTTATATAATCGAGAGGGTTTAAGAGGTTTTGGCAATAAAATATAATATCTTCTTCTTCTTGTCTGGCATCTTGACCCACATGATGAGTCAAAGCTTGCTTCAACAAGAATTGCCAGTCCTCTCTATCGCGCGCCACTGCCTTCCAATTCCTTAGTCCAAGTAGCATTGGTCCGCATCCACACAATTCTCCCAGCGAAACTTGGGACGTCATACTCGCCTTGTACCTTACACTTGGTCGGACTATAACATAAAAGAAGAAATGGAGCGCAGCGTTCTTTCCGCGAACCGCACATACTTTGCTCTCCAAAGGCACATAAGGAGCAGCGTATTGTCTAAAGCCTCTAAAACTAGGATATACAAGACGCTTATCAGACCTGTGCTTACGTTTGGTTCAGAATGCTGGACTATAACGAAAGCTCAGGAAGAAACCCTTTTCGGATTCGAAAGGAAAATGCTCCGCAGGATATATGGAGGAGTGTTTGAGCAGGGTTCCTGGAGAAGAAGAACAAATGCCGAAATAAGCATGATGTATAAAGACGTCAATGTTGTCACCTTCATCAAATTCGCTCGACTCAGCTGGGATGCTCATCTCAAAAGAATGAACCAGGTGTTTCAACATAATATAATGCAACAAAAAATCTAAATAAAAAAAAAGTGTTATAATTACTCATGATAGAGAAATATCTAGGACAAATTTTAAATAAATAAAAAATAAGTAAAATAATATATAATAAGATTAAATCAGAATAATTTATAGACAAACTAAGTAGTGATAGTATATAGGAAAATTGTGGTATGTAACTTAGTTTAATTATGGAATAAATTTTATATTAGAGAAAATAAATAACTATCTTATCAAATAATGTTTACTACCTCGAGTTTTTTTAAATCATTTGATTTTTAGTGACAATCTCTATTTTGTTTAGTATTACAATCAAAGACTTACATATCCGGTGAAATTAAAACAGCAGTATATCTTAGTCTGAACTTCGAATCAAGGGAAAAGAATCAAAGATTTTTTTCATTCTTAGAACATAAATTTGTTTATTTTGGTCTTTATCCATAAAAATAAACAATTTTTTTAATGATTATGTTAATTAACAACATAAAAATAAATAAATTCCTAAAACGAAATATTTTTTACATTTTCTACCCTATTTATATTTTATACATTATTTGGTAGGAATTTTCACTTTCATGAGCAGTTAATTCTTTTTTTATTTTATTGTAAATTCCTGAATATGTTTTATGGCCAAAGCGTTTGTCAAATATAACCCATTTACGAAATGCCATTAAACCTCATTAACCCTATGGGTTGTATAATTGAAATCTTAATGTGCTTTATGGTCAGATCGTTAATCTCGCAACTTTTAAATTCTTATATAATACACCAATTAGAAAGCGAAAATCAGAATTTTAATGAGGAAGATATTTTTCAGAATAATCCATAATCATTTTTTTGGCAGTATTAGGCAATATTTACATC
Source organism: Arma custos (assembly GCA_037127475.1). Lineage (NCBI taxonomy): Eukaryota > Metazoa > Arthropoda > Insecta > Hemiptera > Pentatomidae > Arma > Arma custos. The sequence continues at coordinate 64,524,538 of CM073763.1, forward strand.
AATAGAAATGGAAATTGGAATTTTATTGTATTGGTCAATAACAAAATTAGTACATTATTATAAAAAATAAAATAAAATCAATTTTTTAAACAAAATAATGCAAATTTGTTTTAAATAAAACTTCAAAACTGCAAACGACTGTAACACAACAATCCAATACGTGCAAGTCATTTTTGCGTAAACCTGTCGTTCTTTTAGTTCAAAATTCATGTTTTTCATGTGTGGATGTTGTTGCCTTTGATATGTGATATTTGTTATGTTATACGTACGTGCTATCTTAAAATTATTTATCAAAACGTGTATCATATTGTAGAAGGTAACATGGCTTTTCTGTCCAGGTTGTCACACATGAAAGTGCTCTTGTCAGTTCGAATCTATATAACATTTTGTTCTCGACTGTCCATTTGTTCTTGACGCCCCTGTTCTTGGAGCCAATAATAATACATGAAATCAGCAATAACTCGATATTTCTCAACATTAATGATTTTTATGTTTTCACGAAACGGTCTGATAGTGTTATGGAGATTTTAACGACCATACTGATGTTTATCAAGTTTTACGATTTTAGTACGAATAGAAACTATAGCTAACCAGTTCGATTCATTTAGGAATTAGACTTCTTTTTCAACTTAGATGTGGACTCTAATGGAAAAATATTTAATGCAACCTTCAAATTCTTCTTCGGCAGTTATTCCGCAGGTTGTCGCTTCGAGTCGAGGTACAAAACGTTAAACTTTTCATTCATTTCTATTCTAATATTTTCCAAAAATACAATTCATCGTGAATTGATGTAATTAGATAGTAATGTGTTAGATGTAAAAGATTATGTAAATATGAGTAATGTGTATATTTCGGTAATCATTTCATCAAGTTATGAACGTATACTTCCATATACTTCAAGCATACACCATCCATACTTCTAAATGTCAGTTAAATCATTTAGTTCTTGATGGAATGATTACCGAAATCTACCCATAATTAAATTATCTTTTTATGCTAAAGCTCACGATAACTTGTATTTTTGTAAAATAATAAAAATGAAACGAATAAAAAGTTAAAACTTATTGTGACTCATCTCGAAGTGACAGCCTGCGGAATAATTACCTCTTCTTCCAGTCCATAGCGTCGACTATCTTTCCTCATGTAAAGTCCTCTCTGACAGAGTACTTATCATGCCGCCGTGTTAAGCACAAGGAGGATCGATTGAAGTTGGGGCTTTATGTCAACTGTGACAGGATCGCGTTAGTTGGCTACACTGCAGCCCATGTCTTAACTGCATTCGTTATATACTACTCCGTTTGGGCCTTCTCCCATAACTGTCAAAGTTGTCTCATTCAGCACGTCATTGTACGTTTTGCTAGTTGTTAAAATCGTATAAAACGTTTTATGCAGTGTTCTTGGTGTTTTTTGTATCTATTTAAACAATTAAAAACAATTTCCAAATATAAGGTTCAAATTGCATGATTTTTTACCTATACCTTAAAGAAACAAAAATCTCCAACATTATAATTTTATTAAGATAAAGTCTTTAGACTCAATAAATTTCTCAGGATAAAATGTTGGATAGAAAACGTTTAGTATTGCATATCAATTTTTCTACATTTTTTTAAATTTTAAGTATTGAAAATCTATATACAGACATCACGTCTTTTTAAAATTTTAACATAAAGATAAAAGAAATTTAAATAGCATCTTGAAGAGAATCGTTGTAAATTTTATTTAATTGTTCAGTTTTAAAAATTATCAATCAACTAATCAGTTTTTGACTATAATAATTTTTTTTTTAAAGAACTAACACAGAAAATATTCTATGCTTTAGATTGAGTAGAGTTCATTTATTCTAGGTCATCTCTTTTCTAGTAATAAGAAGTTGAATATATTTTATTTGAAAAAACTAACCTGTATATATACATTTAGTTATACAGTAACATTACATTTATATATATACCATACAAATTCTCCACTGAATGATAAAACGAACACAGTTACCAAAAATAACATTTAGACTGTAGCATTTTAAATTTTATGTAACTGTGAGTAAGTTACCCTAAATGGTTGTCAACGAGGAGGCTAAACCCACTTGTAATATACTCCGCGATGTGCATGAGTTTTTTTTTCAAAATGTTTTTTTTATTTTATAGAATTAATATTCAGGTCTAACAAGCACATCGAACTCCTTGAATTATCAACTTTTTAAAAACGAAACATAACTTAATGCATTTAGATGGACTTTATAGTCGTTTATATACATAAAGGCTGAGTTAAGCTAATAACATTCAAGAAGCATAACCCCAAACAAATGTTTGAATAACAATAGGAGGATATGTTAGTACAATTATTTCACATAAATAAAACACATTTACGTGGTAATTGTTGTATGTTTTTCTCCTTGAAATGTACATAGTAAATACATCCTGAAGTTTATATTACTGAACCCAACACCTTCCTATCGAAGTATTGACATCGTTAGCATACATCATATTACAATGTCAGTTTGTAACCCTGAAGGAGAGAAATTTATCCGCGCCTCCATCCCACTGGGTTCGCGCATACATTATTGACACTTATTTACCATATATAGCTCAAGATGAGTTATTACGCTTGAGCCTTGAGAAAATGTATTTAATTATTTAAATTGTTTAAATATTGACTTAAATGTCCTAACCTATGATAGGAAATTTATTTGCTGTCTACGATTTCCAGTTTAAATTTTTGTTGGAATATTTCGAAAGAATTCGTATTATTGCATAGAAGGTTCGTCATGTGATACGTTTTCATGAATTCATAATTCATTAATATTCGTAAATACGTCGAGTTTGACGTTGAGTGTGCTCGTTAGACTTAATTGTTCATTGTCTTAAATATAAAACAAAAAAAAAATGTATAAGCACATCGCTATGTATATTGAAATAATACATCCTCTTGTAATATACACCAATGTATTTATTTATTTTTATTTTTTTAAAGTTCGGAATATATTGATGAGGATTTTTTTCTATTGCCTACGGAGACTAATTGGGTAAACAAAAATATTTGTTATGTTCATACAATTTTTATTTCATCTTGCCAATCACTGTGGTTTAAAGAAGAAGACAAAATGTTTCACTAAATATTTCTTTCAAATTCAATTTCTTAAAATGATCGATACTAATAAGAATTTACCATATATTATAATAAGTATGGTAAAAATTATTCAATTAGAAAAAACCGCTTTGGTGATTATTCCGCAGATTATCACTTCCAGTTGAGTCGTAACAACTCTTATCTTTTGATTCTTATCATGAGCATTAGTATGGAAAAGAGAATGTAATTATGGGAAATGCATATACTTCAGTAATCATTTTAAAAAAATGAACGTTTCAACAAACATATACCATCTATATGTGAAAAAATGGTGCGAGTGGAGGTTCAACAAAATTTTTCTTATGTTGGGAGAAATTTTTATTAAACATTCAACGTTTCAAGCCAGGTCTTGTTCAGGGCTGTCGAGGGAGGGCGCAGAGGGCCGGTGTAACTCCGCCACTAACTCTACTCACATCACTATCTACTATCAGCATATAGTGTATCATCTAGACTTCGAAATTCTGGTTGAATCTTTTTTTTTTTTTTGATGAAATGGTTCCCGAATTCCGCTTATTGTCCATAATTAGATTATATTTTCTTTACTAAAACTCACGATAACTTGTATTTTTGGAAAATACTAAACATGAAACGAATTAATTAAAACCTGTTGTTTTAATGTTTAATGTGACTCAAGTCGAAGCGACAACTTGCGGGACAGATATTGGAACGTATCCGTTGCTTTGAAGACAATGATATACAAAATTTTGAAAATTTGGTATTTTAAAAAATATATTTAATATTAAAAGATGATGTTTATTAATTAAATGCTCTATTTCCATATTAAGTATCAGCTATGCACCCGAGCTCCCCCCCCCCTCAGACAGCACCTGCCCCAGTAGAAAGGTCCCTATTTAGAAGCGAGGCAGTGCATTGAGCTGTTCTCTCAGCCTCGCTTTGTCTCTGTCAATTGTCAATGCTCTAATCGCTTCCCACTCCCTCTTTCATTCTGACTCAATTCCCTTCTAATCTTTTACATTATTTCACTTTTTTACCTCTCATTGTCCTTTATTCTGCTTTGTTTTCTTTCCGTCTCTTCCCTCCCTACGGTCGTTAGAACCTGGGCACGCGCCATTCCTTTAAAAGACAGTAAGACGTCTTTCAGTACAATCTTTTTAAATGAAAATTGTTTCATTGATGTTGCATTAGGATGAAAAGTTATTGAGAGCTATTTTGTATTCACATCTTATTGAATTTACTAGTATATAATAAAAATAATTAATTAAACAAAAACCGTGGGCTAAGAACCAGTTTTCACAAGGTGTGTTACAAGACTTTGGTCTTAATTCTCCAATTGTATTTAATTTCATTGTTCGTAAATTGAATTTTACAGTTTAAAAAAAGTTGGGTATTAGCTAACTATCTAGCTTTCCATAAAACTCCATGCTACAAACATACTGCAATAGTTTTTAGGTAAAATTACACGAGCAACCAACCCACTGACTAACCAAGCAAATTGTTACGACTTTGCCTGGCAAGCATGAGTACACAAGGAGGGGTCTAAAAGGAATGTGGATGAGGGATCTGTTATCATATGAATATTAAATCAAGACACGAAAAAGTTATTGCTGGGTACTGTTCTTCTTCATGCCTCTCATGTCACTTTGTTGTAATTTTACTGAAAAGTAATCGGCTGTTTGTCAATTTTTTGTACTTGACCGGAGTGGATAAAAAATAATATATGTATCACCCTTGTTTTTATGTAGAAGGGAAGATATTGATAAAATACCGGGATATATCTCAAAACCAAGTTTCCATAAAAAACAATATTTAAATATTTATATCGTGAAGAGAAAAGATTTGTCTAGGTCGGATTTCGAAACCGGGTCGCCCGCATCTCTAGTGCGGTACTCTAACCACTCAGCTACCAAGGCTCGTATCCAAGCCAGACAAATCCGTTCTCATGCTTCACGACAGACAGTGGAGAAACTAAATGAGCTGGTTACGAAATCTTCCCAGTTCCACCTCGTTCACTAGACATATCTCCGACAGAATGCAATCTGTTCAGGAACTTACTTGAGGGTAAAATTATGGAAAATGGTTCTCGAGTCAAAAAAACCCTGTTTCATCACGAAACCCTGAATTTTTCAGTCCTCGGATTGAACATTTGATGACTCGTTGGGAAAAATTCATAGAAAACGAGGGTACATGTTTCGATTTTGTAAAGTTGTTTTGATTTCATTAAGTTAGTTTACTTAATAAACTTTCCTTCGAAAACAGGAATTAAATATGAAACGACCCAATACAATAAAAGTTCATAAATATTCAAAATTATATTTTGAATTGTGGTTCTAATTTATGGATTGTAGATAGCAAAACGTTCTCTTTGTTTTCAACAGAATTCTGGACGGATGGGATATAACATAAGGGATAACGACCAGAACCGAATGGGAATATCCAGAATGTTTACCGCTGGCGGGAGATAAAAGAAGCTGGGAAGGGCCCACCGAAATAGATCTCATTAAATCAATCTGTTTGACAGAGGCCGTTCCATAACTCAGCTCTTGATGAATTAGCGCAAAACATAATTTGATGGCCCGCGTCAGTGGCTATATTTAGCCTCCGCATCAGTCGCGATCCTCCTTCACATCGGCTGTCGTACATATGTCATGTCACTGATGATTTGTCGCATCCTAGGAGCCGCGTCGTCGCCTTGTCGTCGTGTGGGGGTTCGTCGTAGGGGACTTCCTCTTCCTTTCTCTGTCTAGTTACGGTCTTCAACAATGTGAATAAGTCAGATCAAGGAGTAATAGGTAAAAGTAATCAAAGAACACTCCGTATTGACGTTTAATGAGTATACATACTCGATCCACTGAAAAAAAAACCTATGCCACTACGAATCATGGAGAGTACAAAAGGACGATGGGTCCAGTACAAGGCAGTATTTTAGCGACTGCGGATGTGCAGGGAGGTACTTTATCTAAGATCAATTTGAAAAGCCAGGGTTTTTTTTAATAATTACAATTTATATATTTTTAATATTTTTTTATAATTGAGAATGTAATAGTTATTAAATGTGAACTATTTAGGATAAGCTAATAATCAGGATTCGATTCAAAGACAGTATGAACTTTCTTCCTTGCGGCAAGATGTTTAACACATTTTCATTAGTATTTTTAAGTGTTTAATTAATCTCTCTAAAACGAAAATAGGAAAAAAAACATGAACCACTAAAAATCACCAAGGGCCTTGGGTCCTTTAAATGGTAGAGACTGTACTGTATTGAGGACGACATAATTGCAGGGAGGAGATGTGACCGAAATCACGCAATCTCTTCCAATTACCCACTTTAAAGAGGCTGGATATTATAAAATATTCTCAAGAACTGTCAATTTATGAATTATCTTCCTAGATGTCTCGTTATATTTTCAGAAATCATCAAATAAATATGATACTATAATACTTTTAAATATATATATATATATATATAAGAAATATCTAGGCATAGTTGACCGATTAAGATGGGAAAGCTGCCTTGGTAAGATCTGACAAGTCAAATCAAAGAGTGATTTGTGGCAGTAATTATCAAAGTTTACTTAAATGGTTGCTAAGTTGAAGATATTTTTTAATTACATAACTGTAATAAGGTTTAGTATTTTAGGTTAATCAATACATCAATCAAGCCTTCAGGTGGAAATGATTGAGTGGTTACTCTAATAATCAGGTTGATTAGATTTTATTTATTGATGCGATGCATTACCACAATAGCACTACCTCATAGTAATTAAAATTAATAATAAAATAATAAATTTAAAAAAACTGGCCGGAGGAAAGACTGGCATTACCTAAATAAACACTGACGCAGGAAGCTAAGAGAGAACCGATTGGATGGACTGTGAATGAGCTGCTTAGCAGAAGAGGGACTTACAGATGAGCTTTTGTTACCTGTCCTCTTGAGTGCCGGCCTAAGTCCGGGGCTTAGGAATCCATATTAGAAATTAATTATTTAAAAAACTGTATATTTTGGTAAAATATCACATTATTTTATGTAAGTTTTTTGTATAATAAAGGCATTTTTTAATCTTGTCATTAAGAATTAATTACCCAGTGCTTTTTAGATTGTGATTGTCACGGTAACCATTAAAATTTAAAACAAACAGCCCTGAGAATTATAAAAATTGTAGCGAGTTAATTTTTGAAAGGGCTGCTGGTAAGCTTTCCAGTCCCCAGGGAGCGAGTAAGAAGAAGAAAATAATAAGAAAGAGGAAGAGAAGAGCTCTATAAATCTGACAAGACTGATTCCCAACCCACTATGAGTTAGGGTTCTGTCCAAGACATCACTCCAGCCGAGGTATTTCTGGAGTCTCTGGACAAAACTGCCTCCGGTTGTGTTTGTTCTCCAGCTGAGGTTCCACAACCGTACCTTCCGGGATTTTCGTTCCTTTCTTGGATGGAATTTTTCTTCGAGTAAAAAAAACAATAATAACGTATATATGATATCTGAAAGGGGCGAAAATAATTTTACAAATTTGGTCCAAATATTTGTAATTAATAAATTTAAAGCTGTACTAAAAATATATGTTCTGTATTGCTATGTTAATTACAAGGTATGGTTGCTCTGTTACATCATAAATCACAGGCACGATACATTATTCCATAATGCTATGTGATTTTAGAATTACACATGATTAAAGCAAAAAAAAAACTATACTCTACATCCCATTTCTTGAGTTCATTACGAAGTAGACTATAGTGTTACTTGGACAACGGTTGTGCAGGGAGGTGTTCTCTATCTCCATCTCGTTCAACCGCCAGGTTTTCCCCTCATTATGGATACCTACTGCTATAGGTGACAATAAGGGGTCTAGGCCAGGTAGAGTAAAATGATCCTTGGGGATCATTAATTTACTTTGAAGAGAGCGGGCAGTTGTCGGTACGCAACAGTCAAGTCAAGACGTAAGGAGGAGGATGCAGAATGAAGCTCCATATATCATAAGTCACCTATAGCTTCCCGTTTTCATTGTGTTGTTTTTAAGATTTATAAGTCTGTAACCACGATCAGCACAAATAAAATATAATGTTCTTCTATGATTATTCTTATTTAATAAACAACTCCTGGTCAGTCAACCACGTTAACCTTTGGTGAAGACTATATAAGTCTCTTATTTATTAATAACATAAAATTATTACATGTTAAGTATAACGATCTCAGGGTGGCATCCCATTTTAGTATTTAATTATTTAATACTAATCCATTTAATTATATTCAGATCAAAGGATCTGACTTTTCCTGAGATCATAGCTTGGGCAGTAAAGCCAATTTAGCACTACTTTATTGAGGCTGGGTAATCAGTAGGAGGGTCCCAGATCCCAAAGGATTCATAAGTTCAACCGGCTGTTAAGAGATTGAAAAAAATCTGCGACCAAAAAAACTTTTAGTAATCATTATGGCCATTTAATATTTCATTTTTTCCCGATTAATTCAATTTCCACGTCATATTTTTATTATTCCACCTAATATGTAAAAGGCCAGTTCAACTGCGACCCTCGGATTCAGTACGGTAGAGACTGTACTTTTTATAAGAAAACTGACTACAAGGAAAAAGAATATTCTGTTTAGAAAATGCTACATTTAAATTGAAGCGTTCAGATGCAAAAGCGTACAAATATGCGTATAAACTAACCTTTTCCTTTAGTTTATTTAATCAATACTTTATGCCCCCGAAACTAGGGTTCGCAACCGGACTAAAAACATGAGAAATTAGGCGGAAAAGTTTCGTGTTAGACAAATTAGCTTGAATAAGCCAGCAATAAATGTGAAAAAGTAAATTTTTGAAATTTTGCAGTTATCTGATTCTTATCCTGAACGCCTCAGCCCTTTGTTATTATGCCCCAGTGCTATTAAAAATTAATAATAATAGAGAGGAAAATAGTTGACTGGAAGATCTAATGAAGGAGATAATTAGTCTGGGGGTGCAGTCAAAAATAACACTAAATTAGATAAACTTAATAAGCCTAAAGTGTAGGCCATCTGCAGGGCTAAGAAGGAAAAACAGAAAATAATTATAAGAACATTGCAGTACTAGGAATTATAGAATAATATATAGAGTATAGAAAAGTGGAGAAATATAAAAGATAATTATAATTTAATTTTCATTTGTACCTGCGCAATTGCGCATCTAGCAAATTTGATCGAAGTGTCTTTCTCTTCGCTTTTCTACATGATCATCGAGTTATTTGGGGAAAAAATATATATATAACTTTTTGAGTAGGTCTCTTCGCCAATGTCTTTTTAATCTTTTCTTATCCAGTCCAGGTAACAGGGAGTAGGAAAGCGGAAGAACGAGTGGGTTTGGATGTTATTGTATCGATGATTGGAATGTTATGTATTTGTTATGAATATATGATTTCATAGTGGGAAAACATAATTAATCTGCGACATCATAAAAAATATTATTAAATTTATGAATATAATGCGACTGATTCGAGTTGTCCTTGGCTGTCCTGCGTCGTACTGTTGAGGCAAAAGAAGGACTGGTGACACTAGAACTTGATGCTACATCAATCACTATTTCCCCGCCATCAGTATCAATTAAAATGTCAGCCTGGACTCCTTGATATGGTAGCTGCGTCGGTTATAAATATTGTAATCTCTTGTTTGTTGTTCAGCTCCAAGGAATTAAAAGAAAAAAAAATAATATTGACAGATCTCAACATAAATTTGACAGTTCCATAAACTGTTTACGACTTTGGACTAATAAAACTGGTTCTCTATTTCTTTTTTTTCGGATTTTTTTCCTCTAATTATGTAACTTTCAAGACACTTCTAAATTAAAAATGAAATCCAGATAGTATCTCATTTTATTTCTTAATATTAGAAGTTTCAATTTTAATTAATAGCTTCATTACAATAGAAATTAGTACAGGAGCATATTATAAGTGTACTTGATAATATTCACCAAATACGTTGTAATGCATTGTTACGTCGAATTATCGATTCGTTTTTCTTAATTTCTTACTTTATTTCTAAGTTGTTACTTAAAATAAAATGCATAAGTTCGTGTGAGTGTATGAGAAACTTATTTTTTTTAAATATTTTGGATAAGAGGAGGAAGGATATATCCCCGTAAACTCCCTCTCCATCTCCCTCCTTCTCCCTCTCTCCCACCCTATCACTCACTCTCTCTCTCTCTCTCTCGCTCTCTCTCTCTCTCTCTCTCTCTCTCTCTCTCTCCCTCTCTCTCTCTCCCTCTCCCTCTCCCTCTCCCTCTCCCTCTCTCTCTCACTCCCCCCCTCCCTCTCTCTCTCTCTCACTCCCCCCTCCCCCCTCTCTTTCTCACTCTCTCTCTCTTTCTCTCTCCCTCTCTCTCTCTCTCTCCCTCTCTCTCTCTTTCTCTCTCTCTCACTCTCTCTCCCTCTCTCTCTCTCTCTCTCTCGCACTCTCTCTCTCTCTCTCTATCTCTCTCTCCAAAACCCTTGGGTTTTGTTTTTCAATATTACTAATCCGTAATCACAAATTTTACCCAGATTCATTGGTAAGGTAGCGGACTGGCTCAGTGAAGGAGCTCTGAGTTTCCGTATAGAAAGTCGTGGTCAAATCCCGCTACTGGCAGACTTTTATTTGATCTGTCAGCAGCCAGAGATTGATCCTATAGAATCTAGGACCCAAGCCTCTATAAGGTGAGTATCCAAAATGATAGGTAAAATCTGACATCTGACCGCGATCTAGGGCAAATCACCTCCCTGCACAACCATCTTCCAAGTAATAGTATGATCTCTCACTAGGCGTTGAGTTTACGTCTGTAAATACCAACAAACACACAGAATAATCTATTTTGCGTAAGACCCTTCATGAGTTGTAGTGGTAAATTTAAACATCCATTGTTACAGGTTCGATGTGAAGGGTCTTTTGAACCTCCATCCATCCAGGTCTATGCACCCTCTTACTGGAAGGCCATCCCCCACAAGAGATAATGTCACCCTCTGGTATTTAAAAGAATCGGACAGACAGACCGTCCGTGTTATTTCCAGCTGATAGAACCGTTCGGGGACGATTAATTCCCGCGGTAGGGAACAGAACGAGATGGGATTGATCCCACTAATGGGAACCCCCTCCCCCCTTTCTCCCCCCCCCAATAAAACCCTAAGAGATAGTCCCGGCATTAGGCGGCCTAATTGGCGGGCATTCGTTCCCGGGCGCGGGTATTTATTTACAGCGCTGGAACAGCTGATCACTCAGCGCTCTCCTCGCTTAATCACTGTCTAATTGTATCCAATGTCTGTCCGTCTCTTCTTTACTCTCTCTATATATTTCTTTTAGTCCTCCTTCCAATTTTTCTATCATTATACTTAGCTGGTTCAAATAGCTTATAGATCCTTAATAGCCAATTGTAATAATGGATCGATTTTCGAACTCTCCGAACAGAAGAACATATTCATGGAGGATCAGACCTACTTAACTCTTCCTTAGTGAATTTGGTGACTCTTTCAACATTTTTATAAACAATCCTATGTTCCCTTCTCCTTTTAGTGTTTCTAGTATGTTAGTTAGCTGCTTTGATGAGTGCATAAGTTTATGAAAGCAACTTGGACACTTTGGCTCAATATTAGAAACTGGATAGTCTTCGAAGATATGCTCAGAACAACCTCAAATACTCCTGAATCAGTTGGGTGACCCTTTCAATATAGCTATATGCAATCATGTGCCCCTTATATATTATATTTTTCAGAATTCTTCTTTTTTTTCAACATTTGACAACTCCGAGAATGTGAATATATCATTTACAGTATCATCAGTATCATATTTGGCTTTGTTCTCCAACAGTTCACTTTCTTATTTCCTTGATTAATTTTTTAATGTATTGATTAAAATACCATAAAAGTAACAATGATCCAGCATCCTACCTTAAGATTATAGTAACTTGCCCCTAATTTGGTTACCTGCATGCCACAAATGAGGTGTTGAGGATCAAAAGAGCATTACTCTTAATTTCAAAACTTGACATTTTCACATTTTTTGATAGTTTAGTAAAGGCTTTATGCTCCCAAAACTTCAGGTTGGTAAGCAGACTCAAACAATGAGAAATAAAGGGGTGAAGTGATAAAACAGTTCCTTGAGTAAACTAGCGAAAAATATGAAAAAGGCCAATAGTTGAAATTTTGGACTTACTCAATTTTGATCCTGATCGCTGTTTGATACATAGAAAGACTTGTAGGTATAATCAAATCCACATTACCTGATTTAGCTCATAATGCAGGATTCTACAAAATTTTCTGTTTAACGTATCTGAAATTATTTTTAATGTTATAAACCGGAAAATAATGAATTCTGTGTTGATTAGAATGATTTCGAAATGGATATCATTAGTGACACAATTATATGCATAACATCAAATAGGGCCATTGATTCTAAACAGTATAAATTTGGGGAAATGTGTCATTACCATACAGATGTTCTGAAGAAATTTTTTATAGTTTTCTGGTTTCCTCGATCCCTTTACATGTTTTAGTTTCAAGAATATTCTAAGGAAAGGAGTTGATCACTTTTTATTCTTTTATTGCTTTGGATTCCACACCGTCACCAGGTAAAGCGTTGGAAATTTCCAGGTGGGTGAAAGGTGGACACTGAAAAATGTCAATTGATGATTCCATCCATCTGGCAGTTTTGGAACATAGCGTGCTATAGGACGAACGGGTTTTTCCCTATGAGTCGCCAAAGGATGATTGCCACCATTAACGGTTCCAGTATCTCATTGACCTGTTGAGTTCTTGTGGACTTCTGGAATGATTTTGTGACTCACAGGATCGTTTGACAAACTCTCATAGCTGCTCCGAAGATCGACGCTTGTCAGCTGCAACAAATACCTGTCGTAGACATGTTATATTGAAGTGCGCTCAAACCCTTTTACTACTGTCTACTACCAAGGGGGGAATTTATTATTTAAAAGTTCGTATTTAAGTATTGTCTGCGATATCAAGATTCATTTCTTCGAGCTAATCCTTCATTTTGTATCAAACGTCTTGGATACGCTAGTATCTATACAGTATTTAAAGCAGGATATGCATTGGTATATAACTTTCTTGATTGGTAATTAATAAGTTGTACCTTCAGTTCTTGAGTTTCAGTCTATTCGTCATATTTCCTTTTGGCGACGCTTCGTGACTATATTGTTATCATAGTCATATCCTAACAGTGTAAAATTTGACTGTTGAGTGAATAATAATATTTTAAAATTAACATTTGGAAGATGTTAATACATAAATGGTACTTACAAATTGATGGCGGGATGCCACTCCCAAATCAATAAACCAAATACCTGTTTAATATAACAATGTATTATGTAAGTACATAATTGTCCGTAAATATGTACTAGTGTGTTATTTAATATAAATAATTAAAAGTCTGTTTTTTCACTGCCAGAGCATGATTATGAGAACAATATAGTCTCGAAATAAAAGTTTAACAAATAGAATCAATTTAAAGAATTGAAAGTTACTCTTGCTTATAATATTGTATAATTTTTGTGGACTTGATAAAATCGGAAGGCAAAGAAAAAAATGATCAAACTCGGTTTAATATACTTCCAACCAGCCCCTTCGTCGACATTATAATATAACATTTAAATATATTTGATAAATATTGTCTATTTATAAAGAGCTCGAAAGGAAAAGGTGGGGGATACGAAGGACCGGGAGAGCAGAGATCTAATTAGCCGGCTCCGTGAGAGATATTGCTTGAGGTTCGATTTATCGATCTCGGTTCGATTTATCGATCTTGGCCTCCAAAGAAGTTATAATTACACAGGAGAAGGAATCAAGAGCTGTTATAAATAATGTCGGTTCTACGTAGATAGGATCTGGGGGGTGGCATATTATATGTGGCGGCATGTTTACGATCCTACACGCCTCTTCCTATCTAGATGCCTCGGCTCAGCGATTGAAGAGCCAAGGGGTGGCCTCTGGCGCTGGGTGTCTTGTATCACTGCGGTGAATGTCGAGTGTCGGAAGTGAGGATGAATATTAAAATTAAGGAGGTTGTTGGAAAAATATCTTGCTATTTGTGTGATTAGTGGCATTAAAAGATATTTATTCGAGGTAATCGTACAAATTATTCCAAATTTAATTCATGCGATGGGTCCAGGTCATTGAACATTTTATGGCTGGAGAAGATTTTAAGGAAAAATATAAACTGGGAATTGCCAGTGAGGTTGTAACCGACGTTTCGACCTTCATTGCAGGTTTTCTTCAGGGCTGGTCATTTAAAACTATTTAAGGAATTAATTATTTGACCTCTAACCGTACTATTTCATCCTCCTTATATCGAAGGTCGACTATTATTATTAAAGAAAATATGAACTTTTAATTAATAGTTCATATATCGATTATTTTATGATTGAGGTTGAGACCTTGCCATGTATTCACCCAAATATTCTCCGGGAATTCTAGGAGTACAAGTTTTTGTTCGATTACATTAAAAATCTTTAATAGCTCTCAAAATCATGGTAAATTTTGTATATAGTTTTGTTGGCCTGAGTAAAGAACGAATTCCTGAAAAGTTAATAACTGGTAAACGTCTGAGGGATAGTCCGAGGCGTAGGTGGGAGGATTGCATTAGAGTGTTCTGGCGGATTTGGGTTTGGGAGTCGTTCCGTGAACGAAAGTTTTTAAGAAGATTTGAATTTGAATTGAAATATCGGTATCAAGACTTTGCTAAGTCTTATTATCATTTTTATAAATACTATTTTAATTTAAATATTTTTATTTTTTAAAGAGATAGGCCCTCGACCGGGATTTGAATAAGATCCTAAATTAAAATTAATGTTCAAAGAACTTCGTTCTAGTGTATTCATCGCAAAAATGGCGGGAGCACACTGGGGCTTTAGGATCTAAAAGAGAGAAGGTTAGTCCTCGACCGGGAGGGGCTTTGGATAGCTCAATTGGCAGAGCGATGTCACGGTGAGACAAAGGTTCCGGGTTCAAATCCCGGTCGAGGGCCTATCTTTTCTCTTTAAAAAATAAAAATATTTATAACTCATAAAAAATGACCAATAATTATAAAAAAATTATAAATAATAATATGACGAAAGTCAATAAGATCCTAAATTAAAATTAATGTTCAAAGAACTACGTTCTAGTGTATTCATCGCAAAAATGGCGGGAGCACACTGGGGCTTTAGGATCTAAAAGAGAGAAGGTTAGTCCTCGACCGGGAGGGGCCTTGGATAGCTCAATTGGCAGAGCGATGTCACGGTGAGACAAAGGTTCCGGGTTTAAATCCCGGTCAAGGGCCTATCTTTTCTCTTTAAAAAATAAAAATATTTATAACTCATAAAAAATGACCAATAATTATAAACAAATATTTTAATTTAAGTTTACCAGACCAAATAATATCCAAAGGTATTGTTAAGGCTAATAGGGCTTGTATTATATAGAATTTTTATAGTTTTTAATTTGTAATATAAGAATAATTGAAAAATATCCTTGCCGATAAATTAATAATCGCCTATTACTGTTATAATTTTGATTTATACTTGTTTATAATTTAAACAACCCAGCACCACCACTTCCTCACCCTAAACCACGACAAAGAGCTGATCCTCAAGGATGCCGAAGACAGGATGCTGGTATGAGGCCACTAATGACAATGGTACTAACTCAGCTGTCTGTCTGGAGGCGCCTCTCCGCTTTGTATGCGTCAGTGGCGCGTCACGCCCGACAGCGGGACAATACCTCCAGGATGACAACATTATTTGAGGATTATGGAAATGGTGCGGCCTCTGTAGTCGGAGAGTGTTTGCTTCTTCTGATTCTGAATGCTACCTACGGGCTAAAGCTGTTTGGGTTTCCTATGTCGTTTCCTTTCTCTCAGGCATCACTCTTGACGAACAAGCGGCCGACAATAATTTTAGTTTATAAATCCTATAAGCTGGGATGGACAGCATGGTATATTGAGTAACCAGTCTTAATGTGTGGACGCCAAGAATGTGTTTTGAGAAAGAAAAAAGAAATTATAAATGTTTAAGTTTAAAAAAAAATTAGTGAATAGAATAGATAAATAAGAATAGAATTGAAAATTGAATAGGGAATCAGACAAAACGAAAAAATAGTGGTTAGGCCGCCACTACATGGTAGGGGGATATTTCCCCAAGTAAATGTAGTAAATACATTTTTTTATCTGCAAATTTATTGATATTTACAACTATATTATAATAATACAACAAATAAATGCAATGGGGATGATCGGCAATTGAAGAGGTAACTAGGTTAGTAACTAATGGGTTTGAGTGGGAATAAAGTTTGTGAGGAAAAATAAAGCCTATAAGATATCGAGTCTGGGCCAAATCAGAAATAAATGGACATTAAGATCATTATGGATGACTTTAATCACAACAAAGTAACGTTGAGAATTTTACGAAGCATTTTGTATACGACTGGATACGAGAGGAAGTCGATTCGTTTAATGGAACCAAAAGTCCAATTCTCTAAGTCCAAATAGGTCATATAATAGTCATATACATGAGTTTTTTGTAATTAATTGGGAGCTTAGAGCGTTTGTCAAGTGATGAAGTCTGAAACGGCGAGTAAATATTTTAAAAATTAAAAATAATAAATTATTGTTAACAAAAATCTTGAATAAAATGCTGTTTCAGTTTTTCTGTAGTCCTCTTATTCTGTTAAGGTTATTATTTCTTAAAATTATTAATAAGAAAAATTAGTAGCCTATTTTATATTTTTGTGTATTGAAAAGGGAAAGAATCTTAGTAGAGATATAAAGAAAATGAATACAAGTTTTAAAGGAATCAAAATAAGCTACTAGCTTTAGCTTTTTTATTGAATAATAATTTTTAAAATATCACTTAAACAGAATCAGTGGCAACCTTTTTTATATATTTTTTAGTCATTTACTCGTACTTACGAATAACCTTAAGATCCATTTAAATTCCATAAATTCATTTGGATCGAGGTGTAAGCTGTTCCCACGCCAGGTGGATGTTCTACCCATTAATAGTGAATTCAAATTTAAATGCAAATGGTGTTTTTTAATTAAATTTCTCTTGGCTATAAACTAAACCAATGCTCCAGATGAAACTAATTTAATAAGTAAATAAATAAAAAATAAAAAAAGCTAGTCTTTAATTAATGAAATGTGGGAAATAAATTGGTCACTTAACGCTCATGGTTCTGAATGAGAATCGTCGATGATCAGTCCAACTCTTCGATCCCTTCTTTGCATGATTACTTATGAAGTTGGGATAATCGTTTGTATATATTATCCCTGCCATCGCAAAGTATCTAATGTTAAAAAACACAGTTTTCCTTTTCGACGTATAGTAGATGCTTAAGGATTGATAACTGATATAAAATTCTTATAGAGGCATCTATCAGTCAGAAAAACAATGTAAAATGAATATCATTAGTTTGACTATAGGCACTAATTTTTATTGAACCTTGAAACTGTTTTTTTTTTAATTCTCCTCAAAAGTACCGATTTTTACATTCGATAGTTGGAAATGGCTTTTCCATTCGACATTCGATATATTTAAAATTAATTTTAATGCACATTTACTTCTACTTTAATTATTGATCTTCAACTAATGGTTCCAAAAACAATTAGAATATTAAAAACAAGTAGAATTAATAAAAATCAGATTTCAATAGGGAAGCGTTATTAAATGTTGTTAATATGGATATAGATGCAAATATTGAATACTTGAAAAATGGATACCACCATAATCCATGAAAGAGTCTTTAGTACACTACATGGATATTGAAGTATTTCTAAGCAAAGGAATATGCAGGGATCGATATTTTCTTATAGGGCTCAATCACCTGGTATTTGCCTCAATGCCCCAGGAGGGTCTGCTGATCAATAATCATAATATATAATGATGATGTATATATATATATATATATATATATAATAATGATAGAGTTAACTGATTATATCGTTTGTCTGCCAAAGCCCTTTACTTCAGCAAAGGAACTCAGTTCTCTACACTCTGAGCTATCCCACCCCCAAAAAGACTGGAAACTAAGAATGTTTTTCTTATAATATTATGCACTACTTCACAACCTTAACGGATAATATTATACGAGGCATTAAGGATTTAAAGCGGATAACTCAAAGTTTTAGAAATTTACTTTTTCGAATTTTTCGCTAGTTTTATCAAGCAATGCTTTATGTTCCTGAAACTTCAATGATCAGAACCGGACTAAAACATGGAAAATAACGTGTAAAAATTTTGTTGTCATGTTGTACAAAATCGCTTGACTAAACTAGCGAAAAAGTTAATGTTTGGAATTTAGGATTTATACAATATGAATGTCTTATTGATATGTAATGGAAGGCATGATTATCGTGCATAACCTGTATCACTCACAACTCAAGAAGAATCTTGGACTCCACACGTGTTCTGAAACTGTTCTGTTTCTTGGACAGCAGTTGTGGAGGGGATTATCTGTTCTAGATCACGGTCAACCGCCAGGGTTTTTATGACAATAATTATATGATTCGCATCAGTATAACTATGATAACAATAATTAAGGTGACATTACCACCATTATTTAAATGTTTATTTAATTGAACTATTACATCAGGATTTGCAACATCTTCTTCAATCAACCGCCGGATTTTCCCCATCCTCGGATGATTGTAGGCTAAAAAAAAGTAGGCGTAGACAGACAGAATTCGTGAACATCGACATGGCAAACCTACCGGAGAGCCGCAACGCTACCTTTCTTGCATACACAATATTAATATGTTTTAACAATTATTAATACATGTAATTTTAGACTAGTGAGTAAATACTGCTAATGTTTTGTTTGTTTTAAAGAGTTCTGTTTATCATCTAATTGTTTGTTCCGTTCTGTTGTTGCAGGTAAGTAGCCGAGTTCTCGACGGGCGGCGGGCGCGGACAAAAGGCGCTCGACTATTGATCAGCCGAAGACGTTCTATTGTGGACATCCGAGGTGGAGGAAAGAAGGAGAAGGATAAAGGATAAAGGATATTTTAGTTAGAAAAGTATATATAATAAGAACAATGGTCTAGGGCTGTAAGTGACGGGTCCTCCTTGGCTGTCCCGGGGGTGACGGCCGGTTATCTGGACGTCACTCCCAGGCCTCGCCCTTAACTAGCCTCCTTCCGATCCGGAGGACCACTTTCTGTCCTTCCTTCATAATAACATCGTCGCCCTTTCTCATTGTTTCATAAAGGTAGCGCTAATGCATCGTCAGATCCGATTATAATGCAAAGTATCGATCGAAGATATCGATAAGCTTGTTAGTTGTAGGCTCCCGTTGTAGGCACCGTAGAATCCTTACCTAAGTGTTGAATCAACATTATATTATGTTATTATGAACTTCGACGAAGTTATTATGTTACTATGACGGAAATTCTTTTAAAAGATTGAGAGAAGAGACACTCAAGGGTGCAATTATGGAGAAGAACACATAAAAATATATATTTTAAAAAAGCTGGTAGAGTCTGTACTGTTTCAAGCGCAATTGTTATGCAAGGAGATGATTTGACCGAGATCACGCTAAAAAAACAGGTTTTCCCCCCTATTTTGGGGCCCACTTTATTGAGTTCCTAAGGATAGACACTATCTAACAATGAACGATTTTTTTCTAGCATTGCTGATTTTTCTTATATGATATTTATTATCCTATTATATGTATTATTATTATATATTATATTATTAAATGATATTTATTTATTATACCACTACGTCAATTATTCGAAATTTTAGTTCTGAATCTAAGCTATATGCATTTTTTTTTTATTTTAAACCAAATTACTTTGTTAATGTCTCATTTTGTATTCCATATTGACTACTTTTTGTTTTGTATTATAATAGATTATGTCATAAGAGATAACTTTTCCAGATATTCCTATGTATATCGATTTAGTAATTCAGGTGATTGGAGGATCGTAGAATTCAAGAAGATTGGTTTTTGATTTACATAAGAGCCGATTAGGAATGCCCAGGGAACGGTATTTAGTTAATACCCGGAGATGCCTAAAAAGGAATCAATCAAAACTCCACAGGTTTCTCTCCAGCTCGGCTTGACATTTCGGTCGGCACTCCAGCCAAGTGAAACCTTTCCGGCGAGTGTAAATATACCTCTCCATGTGGTTCTCCTTGACGTCCCTAATCTCCAGAAAAGATTAAAAGAAGAAATAAAGATTTACGAGGGATAGGAGCCGTGTTCCCTGTCACCTAGATCTTTTTTCTGCCTCTCCTATCCAGGTCATGAACCATTCCGTCAGTCGTCAGTCAGAGTCCGGTTTTATAAAACGTTCACGCTGTGAGTTGTGTAATGGATTCAGCTAATTGTTTCCACGAATAACGGCATTTTTCCTGTACTAGATCCTTCTAACATAATATATATATATATATATATATATATATATAACATAGTAAAAATATATATATATATATATATATATATATATATATATATATATATATATATATATGTATATATATATATATATATACATTGTACTTAAATACTAAAACACGTTTGGTTTTATAATGAACGGGATTAGCAACTAACCCATATCATATGATTTAGGTAATCTCTTATTTGGATGAACCCATCAACTCCCTTTATGTAGAAATAACAAAAGAGTGATCGATTACGGCCTGCAGGTATTTACTGTAAATAATAAATGCACAACATATGCATTGCCTAGCTTTGTCCAAATCACTTCATGAATCTCATCATGTACAAATCTATATGGCCAGGGGGTCACCTGTAGTGTAGTGGCTAGCATGGTTCAAGATCGTGGGTTCACAGACTAGGAATTGTCCCTTGGATTATTTAAATGGAGTAAACAGTCATTGTTTACGCCGTCCTTCGGAAGGGGAGTAAAAGGGGTGTCCCTTTGCGTTATCAGGTACTCGTTACAAATCACTATCGTTCGATTAGTCATAGCAGTATCAATTGACGTTAAATTAATAAACAAACAACATATAAAATTTGGTTAAATCTATTCTCAATATTAAAAATTATTAAGGCGTTGTTCTTCTACTTCAAACCAACATTCAAATCTGTAAAGACTGTAGAACATGTAATTACTACGGTCATTTTAACTTCGTTCGTAACACTAGATGTGATCTGAATAATTAAGTATTTGTATTTGTATTTAAAGTCGTTAAATAATATTTGTATTTAAAGTAACGCTTACCTTCCAATTATCTTTTTCTAAAGTTCTGTAAACTACAATTTTTTTTTATATCAAAAAGATTTGACCGTGTAGCCTGCAGATAGTTTTCAGTGAAAATTATTCAAATTCTGGTTTCATAATTACAGGATAAAAATCAATGCATAATTAACTACCTTGAAAGACAATGCGTTGTATATTGGATCACTATCATAATCATAAAAGGTATTCTTGAATGCAATTTAGAAGATAGAAGAAGATCCCTCTGATATGCAGAGGGATAACAGAAAATTATGGCTGATAATAATAATTTAGTCAATTAAGTCCAAAATAATAATAATAAAATAATATACTTTTGCGCTTTATCAAGTAATAAATGGATTTTCTTCAATTTGCTAATTTTTCATATCTGTTAGTGGAATTTCAATATAGCGTAATATTAATATTCGACTTTAAATATTTATAGGTTCCATATATTTATATTAATAAATATCTCAACCAGCATAATTAACCTAGACTTTAAGCCTCTTTAATCTAAACTCTTCCTATGCACGTTAACCTATTAAATAGTCAGGATTTTATAACCTATTGACTTGTATGAAGTTATATTTAACAATTCACAATATAGCAAACGGATTTTATGAAATTTATTTAGCTATTCAGCTCAAACGTAGTCGTTGGTGAACAATTCAGTAGTTCTCAGTAGAATAAACTATGCCAAGTGATATTGCATTTTCCATGTCATTTATTTATATCGTTTGCATGAAAGGCTTCCTTTATCTTCAACTCCTCATCACGGTTTCCAAAGTCCGTTCCTTGAATTCTAGATCCAGAACTACCTTCATCGTAGTTCCACTTCTTTTGTGCAAATCCTATATTTACAGAATTCCTTACGGTAAAGGTCCCTTTCGAGTATTCTTCAAACATCACTCATTCCTTCAGTTGTTCAAGTCTGTATCTTCAGATGAAACATGAATCTGTGTTTGTTTAGGCCTGCTCAAGCTACGAAGATAATCTGTCAAGAGGGGCAGAGTATGTCTTGGAATAGTTTATATTTAAATTAATTCATTTTTATTGCTGAAGTTGTTTTTGCTATCAGGCTATGTAAGCTTAATATTATATATTTTTTTTAATTACTTGTAATGATTCATGGAACAAATGCACATACCAAGGCAAGGAGTACTATACTATTTTTTAAGTGTTTGGTTGTGTTTAAATCTGAAATAAATACATATTGAGTTATTATTTCGTACCAATTCTACTTAAGATATTATGTACAATTTATATTTTTTACGCTATTTATACATCTGTAATTTATTAATGCATGGAGAAGATTAGATTCAGTACATGGTAGGGATTGTATTAAGATCAAAACTTCTGTAAGGAGTTTTCTCCTAATAAAGACTGGAGGTCCCCAGATCTCATAAAGTCCTACATTGTACTTTTTAAAACTAAATGATACCATGGACCGCTTTTAATTACAACGTAGCTTCTTGCATTATTTTAGATCATTTCATTGAAAAACACTTTACTTTGGAATACTGCTCCTTTTTTTGGAAATCATGTAGGTACCCTCAGTTTTGTAGAATTGAGAGAAATGTAAATTTTTTTAAGGTGAAATATAAAACATTAGAGAAAATATAGAAGAAAGTAAGGAAGCTCTTAGTCTTTCAGGAGCTAGTGCGACCACAAAGATAGAACGTACTCCAAGTGTAGCAGGCACTGTGTTGCAATAGGCCTCCAGATAAATTGAAGCTTATAAAAACTGACGTTTGACTATGGAGCTCCTGTCGTAGCATATGAATTGGTCCTTACATGACTTAGGATAAGACATTCAAGGTTTACTAGCCACGCTCGTCTAATGACTAGAGGAAATCCTTTAACATGTGAGAATTGCAACGAGAACTTAACAATAGTCCACATAATTATGGACTGTGTCTTTTACAAAAGACCGATATATAAAATAGGACTATGCGATGTATCAATGGCCTTGGGAAATGAGGAAAGATGCGTTAATAAGTTTATCACATTTCTTTAGAAAGAAGAATTAATTTAAAATATCCAATTTTTTATTTTCTCTTAATTTTCCTTCGAGTTCTCACCCCTCCCTCCTGCTCTTCTCGCCCCATCAGTCCCTTTGCCTTCCTTCAAAGACACCCTCGTTGGCCAATATAGGCGGTGGAGGAGACAGACAGCGGAAGGAGAGGAGAAAAAGATAATTGATGGAGGTAGCAGGTGTTTGAAGGGCAATCAGGGGACAATTGGATGGGACTTATTGTCGACCAATCAGGTGGCTCCCTCAATGAAGGATTGTTATGCTAACCTAGCCTCTTCCTTCTCTTCTTCAGTAATTAGGTTTAAATCGATCCTCCTTCGCCTGTTTCCACTGCTCCTGTCACCTCCCTCAGCTGCAATAATATCTAGGGCTGATGACAATTTCAAACGAAAATAATCATAAAAGCATTCAAGGTATGACGGATATCATACGAGCTAGTATAGAATGCATTAAAAACTAAAAAACTGTAACATCCTTAAACGTTATTGGGTTTATTACATAGTAGAGGCTGTACAAAGCCAACGCTTTTGCAAGGAGGTGGTTTGTCTGAAATCAAGCTTAACCGCCAGGTGTTTCGTCGAACTAAGGGATCCAACTTTTTTGAAGCCAAGTGAATCCCAAGTGACTTAGTTTTTTAAATGAAATATTCCTGTGGAAATAGAGTCTACCATCATCATCTTCATGATTGGCGCGACAACCCGCTTTATGAATCCTGAGTCCTCTCAAAATTTTATAGTTGGTGTATTTTAGGAATAGATAATAGATAATGATCCCAGTGCCCCCGAATCAGGTGGAGGGGCTGCCCCCTCAGATCGCTCTCACAAACAAGTGGAAGCTATAGTATCTACCATGAGTTTAAAATAAATACACACGAATATCCACATTATAGCGCACTACATTTGATAATTTCTACTTAGTTTTCTATAACAATAGAATAGAATAATGAAGTTTAGCTAATAACATTTAGTGTAATATAAAAAATAATAATAATTACTAATATACAGCCCCAAGATTGTTTACAGTTTTCATAGGGTCCATCCGTGGCTTTAAAAAGATTATCTTTGTCTGCCACAGCTGTATTAGGGACCTTCAGCGCAGTAACTCAGCGCTCAACATACTGAGTGGATAGCTACCAAGGTAATTTCTACATCAGATCTAATGAGTTGTTACAACCTACATTTCGTTTGGTTCATCAGAATGTTTACCTGCTTATAGGACTACTTCAATCACTCCTAATTTTAGTTATCCGAAACCTTGCTTCGTCTAAGCCAACGAATGTGTTAAGAGGTAATTTGGCCCAGATCATACTCCACTGCCATATTTTCCCCCAATTCTGTTTGTTTCTTCACATCAGAAGATTATGCAGATTCCACTGCGTTATGCAGATTGACAATTTTATCTGCTACACCGGCTTTGAACCGCGGATCTTCACCATACAGACTAGGTTATATACTGAAAAATATTTTTGTGAGATTAGCTCATATTAGTCCTTCTGACATCTGCGTATCCTCAAACATCAGTCATATATGACCTCGAAACATCTCGCATAGCCTTGTCCTATGCGTCATTTTTCCCCTTTCTCTGCGCATTAACTCACAACATTCAGGGAATGTCAGAATTTAAAAAAAAAAAAGATTTATATTTGACCACTCCCGCATCTCCCCTCTCCATATTAGAAAGCCACAAACGTGTCCTACATTGCTACGTGATGATATTCGTCTCTATTTCATTCCTTTTTTATGAGTTGCCAGAGCATCTATAATATGATATGTGTCTATTTATTGATTAATTAAAGTTCCATCGATCTTATATCGATGCTTTGATTATGCAGAAAATATAGATTTTGTTAGCAAATCTAATACGTAGACTAACTGAATCATTCAACTTTGAGAGTAGTAGTTATTTTTAAGATAAATGTGAAGTTCATTTGGATTATGAAATGAGCTGTAGGTTAGGATCTACAGTGACCGAGTTTTTTGTGATAATCACATAAGCTGTAGTTATGCAATTGTATAGGTGTCTGAATAAGTGGGAAAATTCAAGCATTTGGGGTCTACGTCCATTAAAGGAAGGAACGTTCCTCAAGATCGTTAAAACCGGGTATTGTGTTGAAAATATTTTTTTTAATATAAATGGGATCAGGAGTGGTAAATTAGCCAGTTGTATGAGTGATGTTATATGGTCGGGATAGTTGGGATACCTTTGTGAAATAATACTGGTAAACATTCTAAGTTAGACCGAAACGTAGGTATGTATATTATAATCATCGAATCAAGAGGTTGAGGTATCCTTTCTGTCGTCAGCCACTAATGTATACAAAAATACAAAATAAATGTATAGCAATTTATTTTATTATATATATCGAATAATATTGAGCCACTGTGGACTTGGTATTAACAATTGTCAGGATCTTGTTCTTCTTCCAGCTTTGACGTTCTATCAGTATCACGTGAGGATCAGTACCTATCAGCACCTTCCTCCGTTTCCTGACCGAAGTCTTCTTCATCTTTTGAGCACCTCTCCCAACTCAAAACCCTTAGGCTACATTCGCCATTGGTCCAAATTCACCCCTCTTCATATGATTGTTTTTCGGAATACCAATTTCTTTTAAATCCTTATTCTTGGTACCATCCAAATCTTTTTGCCTCAGGTTCTATAAAATTACATACTTTCTCTGTTAGGCGATCCTCCTACTGAAGATGTGTCCATCGAATAACAAATCTTTTCTTTTTAATTATTGTTGATATTGGATCTGTCTTTTTCTTTAGCCTTTTTCTTGATAATCCACGTGAGAATTCAGTTACATCCTGATACGGTTGCTATCCAGAACATCCACGCATTTAATCTTCATCTCTTTTAAATATTTTTCTACCTAACCGAACCAGGCAGGTTTGGTTTTCTTTTCTTTAAAATGGGTAAAAATATGGTTCTTCAATCTTATAGGCTTCATTCTTTACTACGGACCATAAAATGCAATTATTTTTTTTCTCATAGCATCTGATATTTTTGGAACATGAGTTTACAGCTCTTGTACAGTTTATTTTTTTTTTTAAACGCTAAAAATAATGATGCATTTCCAATCATCGCTACATATTGTGAACCGTCGGAAGTGATTGTATCAGGCCTTATGCCAATCAGTATCAATATTTGAGTAACGACGACAGGCCGATGGAAATTCGCCATAAAAAGGGTGCTTCCGGAGGACTGCCATTACTTCTGCGGGGACGACCATATACAAGAGCACTTGATTGATTTAGTTGGATCGGTTGTTTACGAGGCAGCCCTCAGCTGTGCGCCGCGATA
Source organism: Arma custos (assembly GCA_037127475.1). Lineage (NCBI taxonomy): Eukaryota > Metazoa > Arthropoda > Insecta > Hemiptera > Pentatomidae > Arma > Arma custos. The sequence continues at coordinate 64,551,126 of CM073763.1, forward strand.
ATGCGAGCATCCTTCAATCAGCTGTGTCCGTAACTTACTGCTATTGATATCGGCTCCGGTTTATGTACGGTCGACCCTTCTGCTTTTTATAACAGATTTCATCCTCACAACTCACAGTATGGCGTTTTGATAAGTTAATTTATATCTATTTGCTTGTTACTCTATTCACAGTTGACACATAATAACAATGGAAGAATTATAATACTCCTGCTGACACTTAAACTTTATATGCTATTAACAAAACATAAAATAATCTTTGTCATTTTTATCAGCAATAGTTAACATTTTTAATTTCAGCCATTATTTAAATCGTTTTGAAAAAAAACATGAGGTGCTAAGATTCAAAAGCGGATAACTTCAAACACGACACTTTGCCGCCTTATTTAGTCTGGTTCTGGACCCGAAGTTTCCGGAGCTTTAAGCATTGCTTGACTAAACTAGAAAAAATCTGAAAAAGTCTATTTTTGAAATTTCAGAGTTTTCCGCTTTTGATCCTAAATGCTTCACCTCAGTAATTCTTAAAACAAATATGACTATTTTCATTTAAAATTTCTATTTTAAATTTTTCCATAAGTATGTTATAGTATTTATATTATTATATTATGACATTTTTTAGGCTGTTAAATATGCGAATGGCTCATATATTACTTACGCCGGCTTTTTTTTTTTTTATCTCATTGCGCAGCAGCGTTCATGGACATTTCACAAGCTCCTGATAAAGTTTAGCACGATGATCTCTTGTAAAATCTAAAATTAGTTCTACCGCAGGCATATTATCTTATCATAAAATCCTATCTAGAGGACTTTATTGTTAATCAGGATGGCAAACATTCCGACTATTGCCGAATTAATGCAGGAGTAACAAAGGGCAATATTCTAGGTCCTGTTATGTACTCTATATAAACCTGCGACATCCCACAGACGCCAGAAACATTACTTGCTACAAATGCGGACGATACTATCATACTTTCGAACAATGTGTCGAACAATGTGCGTATAAATCAACATACGAAAATCGAACCAAGTAACATTTACATTTAGACATTCAGAATGCCCGTCAATAACACTTTACAATACACCATTGCAAAATATTTGCAATAGACAAACAGAAACAAAATATTTGGCCCTTACAATGGACAGAAAACTGACATGGAAATCACACGTTACTAATTTGAAGAAAAAATGGAATCATCGACTCTCACTCCTAAGACGAATACTTCACCATAAAAATAAACTATTACTAACAAACAAAATTATATTACACATTGTCCCTTTTACATTATTAAATTATTAATTAATTAATTAATTATTAAATCGTTATACAAAGATCTCAGCATACCACTAGTGGCTGACACTATCAAGAAAAACTACAAAAAATTTCATGACCCACTTGCTGGACATCCAAACTTACTGGTACAATCATTACTGACAGACACATACATTATCACAGAATCCGACAAGGAGACTGAAACGTCTCTGGAGCAGGGATCTGCTACAGTGAGGTGAACCACGCTAAGAGTGCCTTCAATGGGAGGTTACTCCATACACGCTTTCACGAGAATCCTTACGGGTGGTTTACCAAATGAAGATCAAAAATAGGTACAATATGTGCCAAATGGCATTTATATGGTTTCTCAAATAAATATTTTTATTTAATAATTTCTATAATTTTTTTATCATCGAATTATATTTACGTTGACAAATAGCCATCTTACAAGAATACCGACGAAAATTCAAAAATGTATAGTTATGTTTAATAAAAAATCCTAGTTTATAAAAAAACTATCTCATTGTATAAGAAAATGCAGGAGATAACTATATTTTGGAATATTTGCAGTTTAAAAAAAAAAAAATTAATCTGCAGCAGTGGTATGTTGGGTCATATGGGATCTAGGACCCTCCTGGGGCTCAACCAGCCTCATGAAGTAGGTACCCAAAATAAGGGGGACAATCTGGCTGTTGAGCGTGATCTAGGACAAATCACCTCCCTGCACAACCGTTGTCTTTAAAACAGTTTAGTCCCTACCATGTACTGAACACCAGACCCGTTCATGGGTTGTAATGGTTGTAATGGGCTGTAATACTCGTTTTTTAGGGGTATGTAGGGAATTTAATGTGACTCTATTAACCTTTTATAAATCATATCTCCTAACCATGAAAAAAACGTGAAAAAAATAAAAAAGTTTAATTTTTAATTGCAGCGGGCTTACAATATGCCACAGTAGTAACAAATTAGAGTGAAAAAGTTTCTACCAATTTTTGTTATAACTGTTTACATATTTCCCAAAAAAAAAGTTTATTGCGATTAAAATGCCATTAAATGGCATATATTGTAGTTGTACGTAAATATCTCACGCCTTGTACTATTCTGATGAAGAAATGACTATCGTTCTGGGAATTAGTTCGATTCTACTAAGTATCGATTACCGAACCAAAGAAAGTCCTCAACAATCCAAACCCATCTCTATGTTACAAAACAAGGGATACTCAGAATCTCCTAGATATCCTCAGATAAGAAGAAATTACTGCATCAATCTGTTAACAAAGGCTGGCTTATAGGTTTTAGAATTCCTAGAAGATGGTCCTGGCGTGAGCACAGATCTAGATCTCTCAGGTGCCGTCTCCGACACATTCACAAATAGTTTACAAATAGGTTATTTACGGACTGTTAGTAACAATTCGATCCAATCTATTAGGAGCGCTAGTCGCAGGCGGTGACATTGCAGATAATCACTTGGCTAGCAATTAATGATGGCTAGACCAGCTCCACTTCAGATTTTCCTCGTGCCACTGCACTAATTGAAGCCATTCCTAGTTGCAGGTATTTTTCAATTGCTTCTCCAATTAATAACATTGGTAGTGAATAGTTGTAACTCTGCCTGTGTCATTTTGTATCTAGTTTGGTAATTTATCGGTGCCTGGAAGAGGCGTATGTGTTTATTTTAGAGGGAAATCTTAAACAATAATTAGTGCATTTCCGAAAAACACATTATATCATTGTAAATATATCAACATTGTCTAAATCTTTTAATTTTTAATGGAAGCAGGTTATCTCAGTCAGTAGATTAATGAATTGATATGCACAAGGTTTCGAGTTTAAATCCTGCTGTGGCACACCTCATTTGTAAACTCCAATAAACATTTTAGAAATCATTTTCTCTAACAGGAAATTTTTCCTCTTTATTTCTTATTTAATGTTTCAAATTACTTTAATGTAATTAGAAATAAAAACCAATTAAATCCTGATATAACAAAAATGTAACAAACATTACAGTACTAAGAAAATAAAAACATATACAGTGAAGAAAAGTATAATAATGACAGATATATAATAAAGTATAAAGAATATAAAATTACATTATCACCCTTCTGTACATTTATTCTGTAATTTTATATTCTTTATACTTTATTATATATCTGTCATTATACTTTTCTTCACTGTATATGTTTTTATATTCTTGGTACTGAACTGTTTGTTATATTTCTTGTTTTGTTTTGTTTTTTCTCCCATAGCCCTGAAGATGACCTGCAAAGTAGGTCCTGGTCGAAACGTCGGCACAAATATAAATAAATCCTGACTTATTTGGTGTTTTCTTGATTGCACCCCCAACTATCTTCATTCTCCATTATATCATCCAGTCAACTATTTTCCTCTCTAAAAGAGGTTTTAGATTTTTGGGAGTATAAAGGTATGGTTGAAGATTAAGATGGGCTAATAAAGTCGCTTAATAAAAGTCGCTCTGTTCTCTATAATCTACTCTATATTCTGGGGCTTAACCTGACTCTATAAAGTGGGTACCCTTGATTGGGGTAAACTGGCGGTTGAAGGTGTTCTCGAAGAAATCACTTCAGGTTAAAAATCGGACTAAAGCAATAAAAAGAAAGGCGGCTAAATGCCGTGTTATACAAAATTGTTTGTATAAAATTGCAAATAATCTCTATGTTTGAAATTTTGGAGTTATACACTTTTGATTCTAAACGCATCATTTGCCAGGTTCTTGTATAATTTTCTCGTCTACTAATATTACATGGAGGGATTCATAAAATCAAAACTGTACGAATAATAAATACAACTAATAATTCTAATAACTTCCAACCTTCCGGAATACTACTCAATTGATGGCCTTTTTTTCTTTCTTTTTCATGTATTACAACAGAAAGCATCGATTTGACAAGGAAGGGGTTTTTAATCAAATTAAACTCAAATAAACTTTAATCAAATACTTCAAAACAAGCCTCTGACTTTTGAACAAGTACGCGGGCAGGTGATGGGAAACAAGTCGTTTGATTAAAGCGAAAATCACCTTACCATCTCCTATCCTAACGACATTGTCACATCGCTATCGCTTACAGAACAAATTCCATCACAGCGTGTGAAAGTCTCTACGGCGAAGTAACTCGCTTATAGCTGCTTCTATCGAGAGCTTTAGCGGCATTAGCATCCGTGTAATCCGATTTGGCGGCTTCGTCGCGCGATCTGTCTCTTCTTGGGCCGTTCAAGGGAGTTTGTCAAGTCAGAGTTTGGGGCATATAGGACAAAATATAGGACTCCCACTGCAACTATTATAGGATATCATAGCAATTGCATCGCGCGAATAGCCATAGCAGCATAAAGTGACGTCAAAGAAATAAAAAATAATTAATATATTACAATACAATGTAATAATAATAGTAATAACATATTTTTTCCTTAATTTTCTTATCATAAATATTTGATTTTGTAATATAGCTCTTCATATTTTTTGGAATTAAATTCCGTAGTTGATATCAATATATATATATATATATATATATATATATATATATATATATATATGTAAGGTTACTAAATGTGATAACACACTGTTGTAACCTTCAGTGTTTGTTTAGACTTTTGATAAAAACACATGTGCTAAAGTTTGTTAGTTAAATTAATTTTGTTACAAGTGTTTAATTACTAGTTTGAAAGAATGTGTAATTTAATTCCTTAATAAATAAAGAATAAAATCACGTCAAAACAATCTTACAAATTAAATTACAAGATTTGAACTAGTAAAAAAATGGATTTTCTTCATGTTCAAGTAGTTAAGAAAGTTGAGAAAGAATTTGTGATTCAATGTATATCCATTGATAGGAATACTTGGTATTTAGTGCCAGAAGAATTTAGAGATGTAAGTATCCACATTTCTCTATTAAATAAAAAACCCATAAAAAATGCAATGTTTGCTATTAAGAACCAAACAGGTTATAGAACAGTTTCTGTAAAAATCGATGAAAATATAAAAAAAGAATACTTCGATGAAGCTGCTAATGTTTGTTTTAGAGAGTTTCCCTTAGAAGAATGTGACCCAATATCAAATTCCTCGGTTGCTAAAGCTGAACAAATAGAGTTAGAAAATCGGATTAGACAATTAGAAACCCAATTATATTTAAATTTAAAACAAGAGGAAATAAAACTTCATCAAATCGAAAAAAAATTTGTTATAGAAAAATTTGAAAGGAATAAATCAGATCCTAAAGAATGGTTAACTAAATTTGAAGAAGAGTGTAGCCGCTTCAAGGTAAATTCCGATAGTGGTAAGATTCAAGCTTTGCGTTTTTTTGTCATTGGCCCAGCAAAAGATCGGTTTGAAATAAATCTAAAGAAAATAGGGGTAAATGGTCACTGGAGTACTTGGAAAGAGTCATTCTTGAATGTTTTTGTAGATAAAGGCTGGCATATTGTTAGGAAAGCTTTCAACTACAAATACTTGGGTGGGTCTTTAATCAATTACGCGCTTATAAAGGAGAGGTTATGCCTAGAAGTAGAACCTAAGAGTTCTGAATTATCCCGTATCAACCTCATCGTTTTTGGATTGCCGAAAGAAGCTCAAGAAGAACTTGATAGAGAGAAAATTAACACTGTTGAAGACTTATATGCGGAACTCCGAAAACTAGAGGACTCGTTTTCTACAAAGAAGAAGGAAAATCCGTCAAGTCCTAGATCTAAAATAATTTCTGGCCCGAAAACTTTTCAGAGAGATGAATTTCCCTCAAAGAACAAAGTTCAAAGGACAGCATGTTCAGTTTGGGCAGCTATTGGTTTTCCGAATCGATACCATCTCGTATCGGAATGCCGCAATCGAAGTAAAGTTTCAGAAAAACTAAAATCAAACATAACTGAAGGATCTTCTGAGATTGACGACTTAGAAATATTACAAACAGACCTGGATGACAAACATTTAAACTGAAGAACCGGACGAAATTAGATCCGTTGATAAAGCTTAATGTAATCATATGTGATAAGGTTAAAACTAAGGCTATTTATGATAGTGGCTCCAACGTTACATTAATTTCTCAACGAATTGCTGACTTGCTAAAGTTGAAATTAATTGAAAAAAAAAGTGTATTGAAAACTATCAGCGGATTAAATTTCACTTCAGCCCGGGCTAAAATTTTACTTCGTATTGGACATATTACAGACTACATAACAACTTATGTTGTCAAGAATGAAAACTTTTCTTATGACATCTTATTGGGGATTGATGCCATAAAAAAGTTTCAATTGATTCAAAATGAAAACTTAAGGATATTACAACGAACAGATAACAACAATGTGATAGATTTACATGAAAACCGATCCAATCGAGAGGATAATTTTATTCGATCTAAATTAGATCAGATGGAAAAAATTCAAATAGATGATAATCAAGTTTCAATTGATAATAATGATCCCAACGATAATACTCAATGAAATTTTAATGAAAGTTTAAAAATAGAAGAGTTCGACGTCAATTTACATCATATTGAAAATGAGGAGCGAAAACAGCAGATTGCAAAGCTAATAGAAAAAGCATAAACACATATTTGCAAAGGATAAATTTGATATTGGGAAAGTGAAATCAAAAGAAGCAGAGATAAAATTATTATCTAATGAATATGTCACTTGTCGACCGTATAAATGCTCAATTCCAGACGATGAAGAAATACGAAGTCAGATTAAGGCATTATTGCAAGCAAAAATTATTGAAGAATCTGATTCTCCGTTCGCTTCCCCTGTAACCCTCGCGTTCAAGAAAGAGGAGAACAAGAAATCACGCTTGTGTATCGATTTTCGCAAATAAATTGGTAGTTCCAGAAGTTTTTCCATTTCCTACGATACAGGACGTAATCGACAAAGTTGTAAATTGTAAATACTTTACGGTTTTAGATATTAATTCAGCATTTTGGTGTATTACACTAAAAGAAGAGGACAGAGAAAAAACTTCGTTTATAACAAAATATGGAAAGTTCATGTTCAAAGTCCTTCCATTTGGTCTGAAAAATGCTCCGGCCACGTTCCAGAGAATCTTATCAAACATTATCCGAAGAAATGGTTTGGAAAAATTCTGCATCAATTATATCGATGATATTTTGATTTTCTCTCAAACCTGGGAAGATCATCTTCAACATATCGACAAATTTTTGCAGGTGACCAACGCTGAAGGATTCAAACTAAAACTAGTCAAGTGTTTGTTTGCAGCTAAATCTGTTAAATATCTGGGTCATACAATTTCAAAGAACAGAGTCTCACCAGCTGAAGGTAATTTAGTATCAATAAAAAACATATAACATGTTATAAAATATAAAAACATGGAATACTGCATCCTGTAGCTTATTATTCAAGGAAACTATCGGAAAGGGAAAAACGTTTAAACATCATTCATTTGGAATGCAAGGCGATCAAAGACGCTATAAAATTTTGGCAATATTATTTAATAGGACGCAACTTTACAGTATGCAGCGATCATAAGCCATTAGAAAACTTGAAGACTATGGCCAGATCAGATGAAATTCTTGGCGATCTAATTTTTTATTTATCACAATTTAATTTCAACATTATTTATAAAAAAGGCAAAGAAAATATTCTAGCCGACTTACTATCAAGAAATCCGGTTTTGGAATATTTCAATAATGAAGATGCAATCAGGATCGTGAACTTGATCGATCTACCTCAGATATTAAAAGACCAAGCTGAACACTTTCCGGAGTTAAAAGTAGCAAAACGGACTTACTATAAGCAAGGAATGATCCTTAAAAGATTAAAAGGCAAACTGAGAATATTTGTTTCTCCAAAATTAGGAAATGAAATCATCCAGCTGGTTCATGATCATTAAGGTCACATTGGTCCAGCACAGATAATCGCCACGATTCGACCGCATTATTACTTCAAGGGTTTCGACAAAGCAATCCATATCTTCTGTAAAAGTTGCCAGATATGTGTTAGAAATAAAGCCCGTCGCAGTCGAGCTATGGCCTTCTCTCACAACTGGGTCCTGCCACTGACCCGTTCCAAATAATGTCACTTGATACTGTTGGAGGGTTTTCAAAGAAATACATGCACATTTTGGTGGACCATTTCACCAGATATGCATGGATCTCAACGAGTAAGGGTCAAAGCGCTCACGACTTAATTAATCTGATGAAAATTATAATATTTCGGTCCTATTAGCCGACCAATATGCTTCCATAAAGTCAACCCATTTTAAAAACTATTTGGAAAAAAAAGGAATACAGATTGTTTTTTGTTGCATTGATCATCCAGAATCAAATGGGCTTAACGAAAGATTAAATCAAACGCTAGTGAATCGTTTACGATGCAAAATAAACTGTGAGACAATTAAAGCCTGGCCGATTCTCGCAAAGGAATGCGTCAATGAGTATAATGATACAATTCATAGCTCAACACGATTCGCACCATCATACTTACTTCTTGGGAAGAAACAGTCTATATCTCCTCTTATCGAAGACAATACGAGTACATCTTCCTTAGAAGAGGATCGAAAATTAGCTTTTCAAAATTCTTTAAGGAACTTTCATATAAATAAAGCGAGAATAGACAAGAATAGGAGACATCATGATTTCAAGATTGGCGATTTGGTTTACATCGAGAACGGAAACAAATTAAACCGCAACAAACTTGACCCCGTACGAATTGGACCTTTTCCAATTGTCCGAAAGATTTCACCAACATTTTATGAAGTCGCAAGTGGAAAGAAAAAGAAGATTTCCAATTTCTTTCATTCCAGCAAGCTGCTTCCTTTTTCTCCGTGTGAATCGTCTTCAGAGGTGGAGGTGTAAGGTTACTACTACATGTGATAACACACTGTTGTAACCTTCAGTGTTTGTTTAGACTTTTGATAAAAACACATGTGCTAAAGTTTGTTAGTTAAATTAATTTTGTTACAAGTGTTTAATTACTAGTTTGAAAGAACGTGTAATTTAATTCCTTAATAAATAAAGAATAAAATCACGTCAAAACAATCTTACATATATATATATATATATATATATATATATTATCAAGTATTTGCACCCCCTTCGATAGAATTAGAAAAATAAATCTCTATACTCTGAGCCCTACTAGATTTCAGGTCATTTTTAACGAAGCTCCGAATTCAATTTCGATTGTCGAAAGGGTTTCTGATTTAGGAACGATTTTGTTTCCGGCTTCTTCAATATTTACTAGAAAAACACTCTAAGCTCCTAATTAATTATAAAAGGCTCATTTACATGATTATTATAAGACCCATTTGGACCAACGGAGTAGAGCTTTAGGGCCAATCCAAAATCCTTCGTAAAATCTACAAAGTTCCCTACTTTGTCATTGATTTTTCCTGAACCCGATATCAATTCTTTCATGACAAACTTTATTCCCACTCAAACCTGATAATCCTCCAAGGCGTTTGAAACGAAGATTGCTTCGTGATCCAAGTTCAATCTGTTATTCTAGTTCTTTTAGGGAGTAGTTTCTCTACTTGCCTTTATCTCATACCATTCATGTATCATTGTTATACTTGATGTATTACTACTATAAAGTTGTAAATTTCAATAAATAATTTTAAAATAAAAAAAATTATTTTATTTATTTATTTATTTATTTATTTTAAAAAACTATTTTATGAATCATGGAAAACAATTGGCATTGGTACTTCTTGTATCCTTTTTATTTATTATTTATTTTAAAACTAATGTAATCAAGCTACGGGTGTACCCAACCCACTCCCCTGTTACTATTCCCTGTGAAATTACCAATACAAAAATATCACCGTTAATATAACAACATTGTGAACAAATTGACAAGGTGATATGTAGCGATGAGGAAGATGAAGGTGCCTTGAGAAGGACTGAAACAGTAATGGACAGGTAGATGGGAGATGGCTGCCATGACAGGAGCGACACTAAATATGATAGGGGACAGGGGACCAAGTCATCAGTCGCATCATCATTACTGATTAACCACTCATGGTAAAACAGCGACTGTATCCAGCCGTCATAAATTGATGTCATCCCGCCCACGTCACGGCCAATTATTGACTTGGTGTCAAACCACTGTCATTCCTGACACTCCTTAAGCCTCTGTCTTTGTGATCGCTGTTGGCGTCCGCTATTTCCAATGTTTAGTACCTCCTCTATAAAGCTAACAATAATCTCGTGCAACAAAGAATTAAGAATAATTAACAATGTAAAATTTAGTAAACGTAAAATGCATATTAAAAAATAAAACTCCCACCAGATAAGACATAACTTGTATCATCTAACAATTTCTTTATACCTTTATAACATACAAAATAACTAATTATAGTTAATTTTTATTTATTTTTAATCCTAAAAAGTTCAATTATAACGAAATTGATGTTTAATTAATTGTTTAATTGTTTAATTTCCTTATTTTTTTTTTATTCAATCAGATAAACCTACATTACGAAAAATAGTTGGACCTCAGCAACAAATAAGATTGTTCAGTCCATTAACAGAAATTAAAATAAAAAACCTCTTCAACACATTATGGGGTTCAGGATGTATTGAAGAAGAATGTTTAAGACAGGTAGGTACTGTTTTAAGCCAATGTTTGTGCAGGATGGTTTGGCCTGTTTTTTGTGGTTATAATAATAGGTTACTATATGAACAATCCCCAAACAAAGCCATTAACCAAAATACATACAAAAAACTACCAGTCACCATACTTCACATTTAAAATCATATCAAAGAAGACGATGTGCAGACAGACATCTTCAGTCAAACAGATATCAAATAGAGACAGCAATCCTGTTCCAAGACGCTCCACAAACAATCCATAATAAATATATACAATATTTTAGAAACTTAAGGCTTTGTCTAGCGGTGGTCTCTCCCCAACAGTCCCAATTGACTCATCAAAAAAAGACAGCAACCTTGTTCCAAGACGATCCACCAGTATTTTTGTTCCAATATTTTGGAGACTTAAGGCTTTGCTACGGGGTTTTTCCCTATTAAAATCTATTTACAAATTATTTCTGTTTTTGACTTTTTTCTTACTTTTATTAGTAACAATAATATTTCTGATTCACATTAGATTTGTTAAGAGAATAAATGTATTATTAAGGTGACATTAACATCATAATTTAAATAACCAACTTACGTTTGGACATTTACGAACCTGGACCTACGAAGCATCTCGATCTCGTTTATGGTTTATTATATATATATATATATATATATATATATATATATATATATATATATATATATATATATAATACTTAATTATACGTCAGTATGATGTATAGAACCTCTCCCACATTCTCGGCCCGGCTCCTAGATTATCGCTCTAGGACTCGCGAAAAATCCTGCGCTAGCGGAGACACTGATTAGTTTTATAAATCGGACGAGCGGAGAGAGATAATTTTCAAAAATACCCGAGAGGAGTTGACAAACGGTCCACGGCTGAGCCTCCCGTCTCAGGTTTAATTAGCGACCAGGTAGGGTAGATATATTATCGATCTTTATCTCTCCCGGGAGAATGATCTCCTGTCTCCCTCAAATACTTTTGGCCATCTCCTCGCTTGTCCTTCGTGTTCCCTCTCTCTTTCCATCATCTCAATCCATGGCCCAATTCCTCAGGAAACGGTATCTGAAGATTATTTTTGTTAAATTATCCCTGTGTTTTTCTTAAAGATGCCTTTATGTGTATTAATTTAAATTCAGTTTATGCTGGTATGGCTAATCGGATGATGCTGCATGGAGGGACATCAATTTTGGCTATTCAGGTATAATTATAACAAGAACCTTTAACGAATCCCTGACATGGATCCATTTAACGTCCCTTCCAAAGAAACCAAGGATTTATTATTCCTTTTGGAAAAATCTTAGGCCTACCTGATGGGTTTCGAATCCGCAATCTTGGGCATAGCACGTTGCTATGCAAAAAACTTCATCACAAGTCACCCCTTTTTAGAGATTCATTAGTTTAAATGAGAAGAATCGAAGGTAATTCATCATGATTTCTTTAAGCGTTAAAGTTTTCAGTTTTTTAGAATTTTCAAGAATTATAATAAGACAGTTAGCAAAATATTTATATGCATTTAAAAGTAATATCAATAAATTTTATATTGAGTTAGTATGTTGAAGTACCTAAAGACCCATGAAGACCACTAATCCATGTACCATGAAGGTTCTTGGATTCATTACACGGTAGAGACTGTACTGTTTCTAATATAAAGGTAGTGCAGAGACGTGAATTGTCCGAGATCACGCTTAATCCCCAGGTTTTTCTCCGATTCGTGGTATCCATTTTATAGAGATTGGGTAAGTTACAAGAGTCTCACCAACTCCCACAGGATCCATCAATGGAGGGTTATTTTTCAGTTTATATAAAAAAAAACAAAGTTGAATGACAAGATTTATATAAAAATACCAGTGAGGTTTAATGAAATTTTAAAAATAGAGTGTAATTTATAGGAATGGAAGAAATGTAGAGATGACAGAGTAATGAATAAAAATTAAAAATTAATGATGAAAAATATTTGTTAATCTATATAATAGATTCAGGCCTATATTTTATTGGTATCTGTATTTTATTTTATTTTTAAATACAAAAGAAAACACAGGTATGGACGAATTCGAAATAGCGGATATAATGGCGATGATTCGGCTGGGGAAGGACGGGTGATTAAATTCGATAGGGAACTGATTGAGATGTATCGAATCGTTCGGACTTTGATTGAGTGCTCCATCCTGACTGACTCCTCACTAACACGTATAAGTGATGTTTAAAAACCTTCCCTGCGATAGCCTGTGTAAAAATAAATGTATAAGAGAGAGAGAGAGAGAAAGAGAGAGAGAGAGAGAGAGAGAGAGAGAGAGAGAGAGAGAGAGAGAGAGAGAGAGAGAGAGAGAGAGAGAGAGAGAGAGAGAGAGAGAGAGAGAGAGAGAGAGAGAGAGAGAGAGAGAGAGAGAGAGAGAGAGAGAGAGAGAGAGAGTGAGAGGAAAAAAAATAAATGTATATATAACAGAGAGATAGAGTAAAATATGAAAGAGAAAAGGGAGAGGCTTTTAGTGAAATTTTGACGACTTCGGTGCGGGACACGTGAGTGATTTAGTATTGACGGCTATCGTTTGTATCTTCCGCTTCATCCTTCTATCCACACTCAGATCCCGGTGTCACTATTTCTGTATCAGTCACTTCGTATGCCCTTTTTTAGCGATTTAGGGGACAGATCTCTGGTGTGATTTCTCACGTTTAGTCTATCTCCAATTTTATTACATTTAATCACATATTCTTCGAATAATCATATGATCTATTGTGAACAATAGATATTGTAATTCAGGGCTAACTATACTATTTCTTCAGGGCTAACTATACGAAATACAGACAAATTAAAATTATCCATGGTAAATATTAAAAATACATATAGTTATCAAGCATACTATAAACAGTTCTCCCTATTTTAGAGAATTATATTTACCTCCACCCATACCATTTTCTTCCTCATATAAATAGGTACCTTAAAAAAAGTTAATCATAATAATCAGTATTTGTATAATTAATTAAATTAACCTTTATTACATATTACAGCAAAATTACAAAATAAGATGAAAAATTACAAAAGAAAAGTTTAGATGTGATATGCTATATGAAGGTTATTAAATGCCATTTAATGTAGTTTGTAATTATTTATGATCAATTGTAATGGAAGTTTTCCAAGATATTTGTAAAAAATGGAATTTTAATTACGTCTAAAAATTGTGTTTTTAAAAGTATTTACCTGTACCACTGCAACCCGTGAAGGGTCTCTTGAGTTCAGTACATGCCAGAGATTTCACAAGTTTAATACATCTCTGATTTGATTTGATTTCAGTCAATTGAATAATGTTTAAATGCGTATAATATCTGAGTTAATAACACTTAATTTCCTTGTTAAAGTCCGTTTATCTACAATGAGTGCCTCAAAAATTGTTTGATAAACTATATTAAAATTAATATATGTGATTACCGTATCAAGTTTAATTGATTCAATTTACTTTTGCTACTTATTACTGCAGACCCTGAGGAAAATACAGACATAGGAGCTCACCAAGCCACTATAAGGTGGGTACCGAAAATAAAGGGAAAATCTGGCAGTTGTGCGTGATCTAGAAAAAATCATCTCCCTGCAAAAGGTTGTCTAAAAAACAATACTCTAGCATTTACTGAGGACCTTCCACTGGTTGTAGTGGTAGAGGTTAGGTACTAAGTATTGTTAAATTAACTTTTATTAGTTAAAACAAATAAACATATAATATGAAAGCAGTTAGAAAAATATATATAAAACATTTAAATTAATAAATATATATTCTGATAGCTATTAAATACAGAAAGAAACGTTTTTCAAAATTAAAAACATCACTGAAAAAACTAGACTAGACATCACATTTTTTAATGAGAGCAATGAGTTAATGAAGAATTAAGGGAGCTGTCCAGTTAGTCATGTTTATATTTAATATTGTTCTATTTATTCAAATAAACGTAATGCCCCAGACTGAAAAACAAAAAAATAAAGTTGCTAGAGTTGACGAGTGATTAACCTTGATAGTCCCATTGTTGCATATGTAAGGTCTTACTACATCATTTCCAGCATCCTGCCATATATTTTTATATAATATTATGATAGAATTATATTAACATTTCTTGTGTGTGTTGTGTGACCTATTTTAGAGTTACAAAGGATGATGAAATACACATGTCAATTTGTGCTTTTGTTTAATTATTTTTATGTTATTATGTTTTTTTTAAGGAATATATATGATTTAAGTAATTTATATATATTACTGTGTATATCACGCATAGTAAATACATAATATAAATTTCTACAATAATAATTAATAACAAGAGCAATGTAGTTTTATCAAAACAATGTTTTAACTTGGTTTAAGAAATATAAAAATATATGTTATTCCTATACAATGTATACATACATTAGTCTAAATAATAAATTCGTCACAACTAAATCTAAAAGAGAATAGAGGTGCGACGAAATGTTTATGGTTCGCCTTAAATGTCCTTGTTACATAAATAATAATCACGCATACACACATATATATGGTGTAGGAAGGTACTATGCTATCTAATTATCATTTAATTTTATAAAACTTAGTAATAAAAAGAACTACCATGCATTCTCTGTTGCTTAGCAATGAACATGTTTCAGAAATGAATTTTCTTTCAAATTCATTTCGCCGAAAGCGCTGTGATTTCTTCGATTATTAACTATTAAATTTACTACTGAAAAGCAAAGAGGAGTTTACAGAAACCTATTGAACTCAAACAAACAATGGGAGAAATCCTTCTTGGAGTAAGAGGTGTCTCCATTACTGTCCGTCCCGCTTTACAAAGCTAAAATATCCCTAAAGATTTTGTTATTAAATAGAAAGATTTATATAATTATTATTACTCATTTCATTTATCATAGCTCATTAACGATCTTCGTATCTGCGTGAAATTATTGAACAGGTATTTGGATGAGTTATGTGGCAATTTTGTCATCAGTTTGTAAGTTCCAATTATGTATTATCAAGTTACACGTTTCAATTTTGGTATTTAGACTAGTGTGTCATTTAATATATTCATTTTTTCAATGATATGATCATGAGAACAATATTCAAGGGAAAAAATACATGTGTGAAACATAAACATCTGATGTAAAGTTTATACTTTTAATTACAATATAATTTACATTTTTAGCAGATTTTTTCTAGCATTTATACAATAAGAACTGCAGTAGTTTCTATAGGAAAGCAGAGATGAGTTTACAGATACAAATTGAAAACAAAAAATCCTAAGGAGAAACCATTCTGGATGTAAGAGGTGACGTGTCTCCATTACGGTCCGTCCCGCTTCACAAACCTAAAATATTGCTAAAACCTTTATTGTATTATATATATATACCGCTAAAACGGTCCCTCCCCGTTTTTGTATTGTATAGAGTCAGCGGTATTGCCGGTTGAATATTAACCGCCATCAGCGGCCTAAGTGCATTTGTAATGCCTTAAAATACCGCAAGGTAAGAAAGGGCTTTTTATTCTATAGAAGCATTATAGTTATTAAGTAATAATTTTAATTGTAAATAAAGCTTGCGGGAGAGAGAAAAAAAATCTAATATATATAAATTTAGGAGGAAAGATTCACATATGTGAAATATGTCTTCAGTATATGCCTCTGATATGAAGTTAATATTTTTCAATCAAAACATAATTTATATTTAAGATATAATAGAAGAGAAAATTGACATATGTGAAGCATGTCTTGATTATATACCTCTTATGTGAAGTTAATATTTTTAATTTAAAGATTATTTATATTATTCTGGAGTTATTATTGGTGAAGGTGTAGTGAAAGAAGGAGCCGATATTGGGATTATAAGAGAGAGAGAGAGAGAGGGAGAGAGAGAGCGAGGGGGTAAGTGGCGGCTGATTGATCAGAGACAAGACGAGAGAAAGAAGGGGGGGATTTAAATCGAGGTGGTGGGGTGACCCCCCCTTGGTCGCTATGACGACGAAGGCGGCTGACGGACAGACCGTCACTGCGTATTGATCCCTCGGACAGTGACGGACCTGACGGATTATTGTCAACCCCCTCCACCCTCCGCCCGCCAATAATATCTCAGCCAATAGCCGCTCTTCTTTTACTTCCGATCTGTATTAATCGATCTCATTAGTCGATTCGGCTATGTTTGTTAATAGACTCGTCACTTACCTCCCTCCTACCGCCCCTACTGTTCCACATATACCGTCCCCCTCTTGTATAATATTGTCTCCTTCGGTGAACTGCACATCCGGGGGTGAATGACTTCACCTGTTGTGATAATCTGAATGGTGAATACATAGTTTTGTATAATTAATATTGAAAATATGAACTTTTTTTCTAGGAAAAAAAACATTTCATTTTTTTTAAAGATTTTTTAAAACTTTTTTCATAACATTTAAAAAAAAATAAATATAGGAAAGAAATTTTAACATAATTATCCCTAAAATTAAACGAATGGGAATAAAACATATTTATTATATTCCTACCCACATTTATTTTTTTACTTTTGTCTTGGCGAATCTTGGCCAACGTTTAGTTAACGGATGGTGAACATACAGTGAAACTATTGTTGATATTGTTAGTAGGGAAAATTTGGATATTATTTTTTATAAAATAATTACTTAACATTGTTTCATTACATTTAAAAATTTTAAGGATATTTTCATTAAAATAAAAAAAGTAGAAAACAAATAATGATGGGGAAAAAAAGACATTGATTGACCCATATTTATAAACTTTATTTTTTTTCTTTAGTCATCGTACTTTTGCAATCACGTTTATGGAATGGTGAATACATTGTTTTTTATACATAGAATATTCTCAGAAATATGTAAATAAATAATAAATATTAGAAACAAATAATAATAAATTCAATGCACCTAAAATTAGCAAAATGGAAAACTAAAAAAAATTATATTTGTAATTTACTCACATCATATGCCACTAAAATTAACAAACGGGTGGAGAATACAAAGTTCTATTACACATATTATTAATAGTGAATATATGGGCGTTGTGCTTTCTAGCAAAATTATAAAACCTTGTTTCATTTCATGAACTAAAAAGTTTTTAGAACATTTTCGTTTAAAAAAAATAAATGATAAGTTTTAGAAACAAATAGTAATTTCAATGTTTCTAACATTATGAAAAACCCACATTACTTTATTTATTTTTTCCCTTACGTCAATTTATATAGGCCAGCACATTTAATTAACGGAATATACATAATTGTATATAATAAATTGTTCAAAATATGTGCTGTATTTTTTCTAGATAAATAACGAAACATTATTTAATTTAATATAAACTTGTTATTATATACTCTCATATAAATATATTATAAAAAAATGAATCATTTGAAACATACATGAATAAAATCAATATACCTGGAATTCAAGCGATATGGGAAACTAAAAATAAATTATGTTTATAATTTACTCTCATTTAAAAAATTTGCTTTTTTCCTTTTCGTCATCGTATCTATGCCTCTACAATTAACTAAGGAATGGAGAATACATAGTTTTATATTATTAATAGTTAAAATAAGGCATTATGTTACCTTGTGAAACTACAAAACATCATTTCATTTCATTAAAATTTGTTTCCGAACAATAAAAAAAAAATAAAGAAA
The DNA here is from genome assembly GCA_037127475.1 of Arma custos. Taxonomy (NCBI): domain Eukaryota; kingdom Metazoa; phylum Arthropoda; class Insecta; order Hemiptera; family Pentatomidae; genus Arma; species Arma custos. Next base: position 64,569,578 of record CM073763.1, read on the forward strand.
GCATTAGAAGCAAATAAAATTAATGATAATAATAAATTCTATAGTCCTATAATGACTGTAATATAATGTACTTATGATTTATGATAGTTATTCTCCTCTCCTCTTTATTAAAAAAAAAGAATAAATATTGAAGTAATGATTATGAAAATCTTTTTTTAATAACCAAGTTTTATTAATTTACCAAATGTATAAATGAAATAAAATTTGATAAACCCAAATCTATTTCCAAGCTTGGTAAGTAAATGGGCTAAAATATTTTTAAATTTTTTTTTTTTGGCACGTCATATTATTTATTTATTTACTATTTGGTCTAGTATATACTTAAATTTTATATTTTAGTAAAACCAATGACAGAAAAAAATATCAGGGCAGATAAATAGAAATGTAAAATTCCGCAATGTGAAATACGACGTAACTTGAAAATTTAATGCAGTAAATGTTAAATTTTATTTTATTTTTGTAAACAAAACAATACATATAAGTAAAATAATATTGTATGAGCAGTACTCACATTGTTTTTTTCCAGGCTGTAGTTTTTATTTAGTTTAATTCATCTATAAAAATGTATTCATTGATTGCGACAGTCAACGTAATGATATTTACTGTTATTGTTTTATAAGTATATAAAACTATCTCGTAATATTATCACTACCATTTTTAGTATATTCAGTATAATGTACAGACACAAACACATACGCTTAGGTGTCTATATCACACGAAAAACTGACTGACCCTGACAAGTTACTCCGAACAAAAGAAATTTATAATTAATTACAAATAACAAACAACATTTTTCTTATTACTTCTTATAATTATTATTAGAAGGTATTCGTCAATAACAGAATTTCGCTCAATTGTTCCAATTAGATTTAACAAGATAATTGTTTTGTTCTGACTGCAAAAGAGCTCTGTGTGTCAATCATTCCTGAATGACGTGATATGTAACATTTTCAGTTCCTTCGCATTCTCGAAAAAGACATTCCAACATGAGAGTGACGTAAACGTCAACAGGAGGCACGCAATGATTTATTTTAGGAATTGGAAATAAACTATATTAAAGTATGTATACGATTTTTAAAAAGTTAATAATATATTTTGGGAGATGAATTATTATCACTATCAAATATAACTTTACCATATTTAAGTTTAATGATAAATTAAATAGGCGTTTATAACAATATAAAGCAAAAAAAAAGAATAAATTAAATCCTACATCCATTAGAAAAATAAATTTAAATAAAAATTAATTAAACTTTAAAAAATAAAAAATAAATTACTTCGAAGTTTCCATATTTAAATCTAAAAAAAATAACCATCAAATAATTATGTCAATAAAAAAAAAGATGAAACATTAATGAAAGAAGATAAAATTATCAAGATATTAATTATTATTAATTTTTAAATTAATAAAAACTTTTTTTATTACAAATAAAAATATACTAAACCATGATTTGAAGATATTTAATTAATTTTTATTTAGTACTTTAAATAAAAATGTTTTATTTTATTATGACTATTATTCCAAATGTGTGTTACATCTTATTTGTCTTAAATTTAATCTAAAAATCACTTCACTAGACTCACAATACACAGGAATACATATACCATAATGTAGAGATTTGAAAATAATGAACTAGAATAGTTTATAGAAAATAAAAATAAATGAATTAGGAATATTATATAGTGAAATTTAATTAATAATAAAAAAAAGAAGTAAATTTATTTGTTATTCTTAACAGTTTTATTTCTAGTATTCAATAATACACAAAAATTCTAAATATCATATATACACATATATTTAACTAGTACTAAATTGCTCTATATTATTTTTTTAATTTCATTATAGTTATGAAAGGATTTAATTATTAAAAAGAACAAAGAAAGAAATTCTAAATATTGTTGCTTTTTAATATGATTTTTTTTTCCGGAAGTGAAATAGGTTATTTCAGGTTATTAGTTAATAAGAAGGTTATTAGTTATTTTAGTTAGTTGCTGACTAAATGGATATACATATTGTATATTTAGTCAATTAATAATAATAATGATGCTTAGCAAACCCAAAGGCTGAATGCCCTTACAACCAATCTCTGCTTACAAACTTTCGTCCTTGGACTTCTACTCAAACCCAAATCCCTCAGATCTTAACTAAATCCTCCCACCCACGCCTCGGTCTACCCTTCACACCTTTACCAGTCTGCAAAGTAATTATTTTTTTAGAAACAACTTTTTTTTACTATCCAAATTTTTGGGATGAATTTAACAATGATATGGTATGTAGAATACCTGTGGACGACAAGCCACCGGTGGTAGGAACTAGAACTAAACATAATTAAATTGTGGTAGGAGGGAGAGGACCCGAAGGAGTTGTGATCACATTAGTTAATGTAGAGGGGATGATCTATGTAGAGCGAATTAATTTTATAAATGGATACGTTCGAGATGGAGACGTAGAGCAGGTGATAAACTGGACAGTATAAGTCTTATAGTGATTAATTCCTCTACGACTTTTTGAAGGGCTTAAGTCTATTTATTTTTAATTTATAAATATTTTCTAGAAAAATACAAAAAAAATAATAATAAAAACCTTAATTAAGTATCTTAAATTTGATTATACTTTTGAATATAATTTTAAGTTTTATTGCAATTATATTCCTTAAATTAGACAAAAAAATACTGCACCACAACATAAGTGTCTTGGATTCAGTTCATAGCAGAGGTCTTAAATAAAAAAAAAATGTTTTTTTATAAGGATACAATTGATAAATCTAAAACAAAGTAAGTATAAAACAGGTATTAAAACTTTATTTTTTTATTAGAGTTAAAATAAATTTATAAAAAAAATATATTTTACTTATATTTTAATAAAAACCGTTTGTCTTATATTCCGACGGCTATCTAAACCGAACAAACTCATTGCATCAATTAGCTAAGGTGTCAATACAATGTTATTTTCTTTTTTATTATTATTAAGTTTAATTACTCGTATTTGGCATTACAAAACAGTTGGGTCTAGGTTTTTAACTGCTTTTATTAACGAACATTATTCACTAACTGATATACTAGGTTCGTCATATATGAAAAAAATTACGATTTAAAATACAGAATTGGACATAATTCGATTCTAATACAGTGGATTATTCTCTAGATTTATGTCTGTTAATCCCTCATACAAAACTGAAAACACAAGAAACTGCTGGACGTTTTCACCTACTTCTACATTTACTGGACAAACGTGCTAAGCTCCCAATTAATTACAAAAGACTCATTTACATGACAGTTATCAGACCGAGCATACCGAGTTAAGCTTTGGGGCTCTACTAAACCATCCAATTCACCTCGTATCCAGTCCTTATAATCCAAAATCCTTCGTAAAATCCTCAATGCTCCTTATTATTTCACTAACAAACTCATCCATATGATCTTAATATCCCATATGTTGCTGATTTGGCCCAAAATAGATACCTATTCTTCCATGACAAGCTCCATACACACTTGAATCCGCTTGTCTCTCAACTTGCTTCCCATACTATTCCTGATAACCCTCCGAGGCGTCTGAAAAGAACATGGCCTTCTACTATAGAACTTTATTGGAGTATTACCGATGGGTAGTTTCTCCACAAGGGTTTCTTGTTTTCATGTCATTTGTTAATATTAGCAAATTTACTTGCTGTAATATTATTACAGTTGTAAATATCAATAAATTAATCTAAAAAATAAATAAAAATATATCTGTTAATAAAATCTAGCAACCCGGAAGCTTCAATATGGCAACTTAACACTCCACACCTATAGCAATGATAAAAAAATTGATAAACTAACTCGTTTTTTGTCAATGAAAATTGTACACATTTAATAAATTTTACCTATAATATAGGTATTCATATATCTATCTTCAGAAAGCTGGATTATTCAGGAATTACACTTTATGTTATGGTATTGAAGGTTAGAGGTAAATATTTTAAAACAACTATATATTTACTAACATTAATTTTTTTGGATAGTGATTTTTAAGTTAGCTATTTTTTCTGTTTGTTAATGACATCAACAATTGCGATTAATTTTCTAACTTGATGTCTTAATTTGTAATCGTCCTATTTCGATATATTGTTCCAATGAAACTATAATAGTAACATAACTATAATGAAGTTTTTAAAATTGGTATGATTTTATTAATGATATATAAAAAATCATTTATGTATGTATGCATATCCTTAATATTCTATAGACAAATAAAAAAGGAATATATGTATAAGAAGATATATAACTCTATCAATACAACTTATTATATAAATTTTGATTTTTAACGATTATGTAAAATTTGTTAATAAGTATTTAGACATATTTTGATAAGTTAAAAAATGATAAATAAGATGTAGGATTTTATTATTTATAGTAGTCTGAATGCTTTTGAATTACTAGATTGTACTGCAAGAATCGTATTATGTAGCCAATCCGATAACATTGAAACATGTAAATAATTGTTTAATCGCTATACACAAGAACGGAGTGAAGGGGGTATTGAATAATATTTAGAACGATTCGAATCGTATTAGTGAAATAAAAGGATAAACACAGCCTAAAAAAAGTTACTAAAAACTGTTTGGCCATCAGGATTTGGCTGAAGAAATGAGAAAAGAGTGTAATCGATCTATACACAATCGACTATTAAATAAACATGGACTATCGAAAGAGACGAGTCAATTATATCGATATAGTGAGGTTTTTGCCGACTCCCCGAAGCCTCATGAATACCCGCCTCATTTTTTCCTCCCCTTTGCGCCTCTTCCATCTTGGCCTCTTTAGCAATTCAACTGATCTCCTTTAAATCACCCTCTCCTCTTCCTTAAATTAAGACAAAGTTTTGAATGTGAGATTCTTTCTACTTTATCTCGATTCGTCCGGGATCCTCGAGTTTTTTTTTTCACTGTGGGGAAATCCTTTTACTGGAGTATTTTTTATTGCTTTAGAGGAATCGTGTGCAAAAGTTTTCGGAACTTTTTTGAACTCATGTCTTTGCAATCTACGAAAATTTATATTTAACGAAAAAATTTAGTGTGTAGGATAAATAGAACATATCGTGGGGCTACAAGTCATAATTATTTTCGGATTCTCCGCTTTACACTACACAAATGAGATGTTTCCGTACATTTGATTTTAATAATTTTAAACGAGTACTACCATTGGGGAATTTTTTCTACTTGCCTTTATCTCGTGTCATTATTTAACTTTCATTATATATCCTTGATGTATTCTATTATACAGTTGTAAATTTCAATAAATAAATTTTTAAAAAATAATTGTAATACCAAATACTAAATAATAGGGAGCGGAGTGGCTCAGTGGTAGAGCACTGAGTTGCCATGTCGGAAATCCTGGTTCAAATCCCACTGCAGGCCATGATTTTTAGTTAGTCTGTTTGCAGCGGGATATGGATCATATGGGATCTAGGACCCTCCTGGGGCCCACCCAGCCTCTATTACATATTATAAAAATAGGGTATCCAAAATAAGGGGAGAAAATCTGGCGGTTGAGCGTGACCTAGGACAAGTCACCTCCTTGCAGAACCGTTGTCCATGAAACGGTACAGTCTCTACCATGTACTGAACCCCAGACCCTTCATGGTTGTAGTGGTACAGGTTAGTTATTAAATGCAATACTTCTTATGGGACGTAAAATTGGGGTACGTTGTCTGGTACTCGTTAATAAAAAAATCGCTATCCAAATTATACAAGGCTATGCAAAATTTGAACACCCACTATAGCATTGTAATGCTATATGTAGTAACATAAATGTATTTGAAATGAACAAACAAACTACAATTAAAAAGTTATACTATTTTTAATTTATACATTACAAATTCGCTTATTCCGACTTAACACGTTCTTGTCTCTTACGTTTCGGCTTATTTATCATGCAATGCGCTTATCATTATGCTGAACTATTTTACGTGCTATAAATCCTTTTGTTATAATTGATAAAAAAAATTGGATTCATGTTGCGGAGTCCAATGGTTTAACTTTTTGCTTTATAAAAAACAATTACCACTATAACCCATGAAGAGCCTTTGGTTCAGTACGTGGTAGATACTTTACTGTTTGTAAGGTAACGGTTGTGCATGGAGGTGATTTTCTTGAAATCACGCTTAGCTGCCAGGTTATTACGCCCAATTAAGAGTCCACACATTATAGAAGCTGTGTGAGCCCTAATCTGTGGCTGGAGTGTCTACCGGCTGATAAACTTTTTGTATCTTAAAACTATTAAAGTATAATTTCTAGACTCAGCAACATATTGTCAGAAATGTATTTTGGTAAACATTAGGATTCTGTCAATTACTCTTTCAACACCATTTAAAAAAATAAATTTTAAATATTATTTTTATCTGCGTTACAAAAGGTTGGCCTAAGTTTACTGTACTTATGAATAAAATAACCTATTTTAAGTTTTTTACTTTGCTGTTCAGTCAAGTCAATTATGACACATGCATTAATGAACTCTATTCCTGAACTATCGCCATAATGATAAATCAACGTGTATAGTTTTTAACACGGCATTTATTTCTGTTTACTTAAAAGCTTTTAGGAAAATACTGGTTAGCACTGTTTTTATCGCAGAATTCCTTTTATCATTTACCTTAATCTCGCGTGGAGTTGAGACCCAATCACATATTGTTCCGGACTTGCACTTGACTCTTTTCCTCCAATAAACTTTTTGTTTTTTCTATTTTCTCAAGTGTTCCCTCGTCCAGTTTTCCAGGTGCCTAATGTAGCCCCTTGCTCCGAACTTGGAGGTTATTACGTAGCGTACTCCCTATTACCCGGACCCTCTAGAGTGCAATTCAATCGTAGCCGTCCCCGCCGTTGGAGGAGTAGAGTTGGCAGTTGTTCGTCCAATCAGGAGATGGTTCTCATCCTAACGAGCAGTTTCCCTACTGCCCACCTGGACTCTACAATCCAATCATCTCCTTTCTTTCACGGCATACTTGCCCAACAGTTAAACTGAATATTTGTACCTTTAGTCCCAATGTGTCGTCAAAGGTATTAGTTTATTTCAGAAAGTGTATTTACCGACGTATGCCGTAGTAAGTGCTTACCAAAAGATTATCTGGAGATCTTCGTAATCGAAGAATTCCTAAAATAACATAAAAAAACATGCAAAATAGCATAATACTGTTTAAAAATATATTTTCCGCAATTCCAAAGAACTGCTAACTATATATAACCTGTTATTTTTGAAAGCGGTATAAGTCCATTTTTTCACATTCGTGATATCTAAGGGATCCTTTTGAATAGTTTAAAATATGAGCTAACGAACAAATCTTTTTAGCACTTAGTAAGTACTTATAGCAAAGAGTGAAACCTTTAAAATTGTATCCGTAAAATCATCCAAGAGTTTTTTAGATTCTAGTGGCCATAATCACTTTCAAAAACAGCTCATATTTGGGCTAATTTTAGAAACTATTATTCTCAACACTATTTTAAGCAATATTATTAATCTTCATTGAAAATCTATAGTAATATGACATCCTATTAATTATTTTTTATTCTACGCCAATAAATCAACTTATAAAAAGAACAAAATTTTTTTAACTCATCCTCTCATTTTATTTATAAATAGCATAATAGTGTTTCAAATATAAAGCTATGTTTTGACCATTATTACTGAAATTGTTCATAATTATTACAGGATTTCTTTTTATATAAAAATGGTAGTTGTTGAAACATTATATTATAAATTTTAAGGTAATAAGACACGTGTGCATTCTGTGTATCATTCTATCCATATATAATATAATATGAGACCGTTTATTTAAAATTAATTCATTTCTGTTTATAATTTAAAAAATAATAATAATAAAGTAAGTAGTACAAGTTTTTTAAGGTGAGATTATATGCCTCGCTTTATAGTGCGACAAAACATATGCCTCTCTAGTTCTATTTTTTTCTACGGCCATGACTCCTAGCCAGTCGGGGGTGCGAACGAGCTAACACGACTAGAAATCAAGGTGTACATTCCCCCAGCGACAGAAACAAGAATAAGCAATAATTTGTGTCCGCGCAGGCAGGCCTTTAGTAGCTGGGGTTGGCAGAACGCCACGCGGGAACAGAAGGAAAACGGAAGGAGTAGGAGAGGAGCTTTAAAAAAAAGATAGAGAGGGAGAGAGAGTGAGAGAGAGGGAGGGAAAGCACAAGGTGGCGGAGAATAAAAAACAAGAAGAAATAAAACGAGGGTGAAAGAAAAGCGAGGAAACGTGTTCTCGTAACATTTCGCAAAGGAGGAGTTTTCATCAGAGTAAATCACATTTCCACGGGACAAAGGTACAGTCCTGGGAAAGTTTATACACAGTTTAGAGTTTCATTTTCCTTCAGAGAGAGGGGGCGGGAAATAGGCCGGTGGAAAAATGGAAAAGCTAGAAGGGCCAATAAGGGAAAAGCGTTGATTACTAAGTAGAGAGGGACCGCAGCATCCGAATGTAGGCATTAGGGCCTTCTGGTTTATTTCTTCAATTAGATGCAATTGCTTCTACCCCCGCCAATTGTAATTCTACCGGGCCGCCTTCTTTATTTACAAGTGTCTCTTTTCTAATTAGATTGTGTCTCTATGTGTGCCCTCAACAAATCTCCAAAACGGATTAAGCTAATCTTTTAGCTGTCTAGTCACAGTCGGCCATCGGATTAGTTTTCTTCTTGTTCGTCTGGGGAAGGATCTATAGGAAAGGGGGTATATATTCAGGACCGTCTGGGTGAATGAAAATGAGCGAGTGGAAAATTATATTGGATAGATTACGGTTCATATAATAATAACAATATTAATAATTATAAACCGGTAAAATAAAGTAATAATAACTTCAAAGACACATTAATGCATCATAGTTCATGCTGAAAGATATCAACTAATTAATGTTCGCCAACCTCTCTATATGTGTCGTCATTAAGTATTGTTAGAAAATGGTAATGCTGAATTATATTGAAACCAGAATTTTATAATAGATCATCATATCCTATAGAATAATCCTCATATCTTGCTTATTGATAAGGCGGTAAAAAAAGTCAGGAGCTCCGATGGTAATGCGCAGAAAACACAGAAAAAATTCGGATATATCAAGAATTTGAAACGTCTGTCTATACAGATTGGTAGAAGTTAAAGTATTACCAATTTTGTTTTCTGCCTATGGCCTGATTCCTGAAGACACAATGGAATCATAAAACATCTTTGTACCATGTATTATTAGGAACTTCGAGTATAGAACGATTTTTTCTAAATATTGTTAATTACTGAGCTTAACCTTGACAATAGCGCCTAATTTTCTATAAAAATATTTTTTTAAAACACATAAAATACGTATGTGCACGGGTGTCAAATTTTGATCTGAAAACTTTTAGGTTTTAAACACTGTTGATGTGCCAAATATCTTAAAGATATTATTTTTATTTAGATAAATGTTTAATTTACAATATTACTTTTGGTATTTTTTATAATTTTGTTATAAAAAGTGTATATGGGTACTGGTCCTACATGTATGTGTACACTGTTATAAATGAATAAATGTGCCAACAAAGGGTTATATTGAAAAATATAAAATAAATTTTTATATACTGAAACAGTCTAAAATGTTAACAGACAATAAATAATACACACACATAATCCTTGCTCGACATTCCTTGAAAAACCATGGACTCTGCAAACTTGTTCTTCGTCCCGCCTCTTTCCGCCGTAAAGCGCCTCCTGATGGATTTATCATCGATAATTAAGACAAGTATGTTCAGATATCACCTTTATAGATTCTTTTCATCTTAAACCAACAGTCATACGAACACGAACATGGAGGCCACATAGAAAACAAGCTAATAAATAAAGAAGTATATTTCCAATCGGAGTCATCAATGAACTAAGTTGGAGGAATCTCTCGTAACCCATTAAGTGTTACAGTACCTTGAGGCGTTTTAAATTGAAGCCGCCTTCGACACAGACGTTAACAGCGTCGCTCCAGGGGACAGCCGAGAACGACTCAATTCTCTCTTCGCTTAGAATTAGTTTTTGTTTAGTTTTCTATCACTTTTTAAACACTTTATGATTCGTATGATGAGGCATTCTGGCCGGATATGTAATGTTTCTTTTTCTATTCATGTTTGTTATTCTAAAGGGACTTAGCCCCAGAATAAAGTGAGTTTTCTATTCGATTCTATTCTATATTTCACATTCTGTTGAGTTTAAAATTCCTGGATGTTGGTTTGGTTCCAAAGGAATCAGAGGGCAATATAAATTAGAAAATAATTATAATATTTATTAATATTCTTAATATAATTGGTATTCTAATTAAATTTTATTGTTTTAATTTTGTTAATAAATCATCTGGATATTTTAAATTTCAAAGGATAACTCAATAGTTTATTTTAAGTAAATGTGTAGAACCCTCATAATTTGAACTATGTCTACTCTAATTTTTGACCAATCGAATTAAAGATGTATACACGAGTAGGTTACTGTATATACTTATTTTTATTTATTGTTCTTTTGATGGTAATTATTTTTATTTTGAAGAGAAAATATTTTTCCTGACTGGGATTCGAACCCGGGTCTGCATCTCTTGTGCAGTGCTCTAAACCACTGAGCTACCAGGGGTCGTGTCCAAGCCAGACAAATCAGTGCTCTTCACAGATCCTATATCCCCCTGTTCTCGCAATTTTTGCGAGGTATCTAATCCCGGCCAGGACAAATCTTTTCCCTTCAAAATAAAAATATTTAAAGAACAATAAATAAAAATAAATTATAAATATAAAATTGACGTAAGTCAACGAGATCTTATTTAAAGTAATGTTCAATGAACATTCATCCCCGTGTATACCTCGCAAAAATTGTGAGAACACGGGGATATAGGATCGGTGAAGAGAATGGATTTTTCTGGCTTGGATACGACCCCTGGTAGCTCAGCAGTTTAGAGCACTGCAGACGACCCGGGTTTGAATCCCAGCCAGATCCTTTTTCTTCAAAATAAATATATATACTTATAATCTGAAGGGAAAAAATCGATCCTGCCAAGGTACAAGATTGTTAGTTACACGACCACTACAACCCTGAGCCTGTCATCCTGTGTTGGTGTTAGTGCAGGCCTGTAATTATCAACTGATTTATCACCCACTATTAATATTTCTGATATCTTCATTTTTCCTTCCTCTCACACTCCGGGATATAAGCTTATAAAAACAGTCTGGGCTAAATATCTAATTTAGAAGGAACACTGGTAGAAGGAATGTGAAATTTCGAAAGAACCGGACAATAATAATATTATTTTTAATGATAAGCATGAACATTTATATATAACATGGCAGAATTCTAGATTATTAAAGAGGCCCAAAAGCATGTAATTTATTTATTTTAATGCATTTCTAAAAGCTGGGTAAATTTCTTGTTAATGTTTAAATGCTTTAAAAAATCCTTAAGTAATCAACGCTTTGTAAAATTTTGGTTTATATTATACATACTGAACGATAGAGAAAACTTAGATACAATTTGAGGTAATGCACATCAGCTCATCGTATGAGTGTATAGTATTAATAACCAAGTGATAGGAAGGTAGAAAATACATAATAAGGAATAAAAAAGGTATAAAAAACAGAAAGTGTTAAAAATGTAAGAATAAGGTAATAAAGACAAAAATAAAATATTGAAATAGGTAAATATGAAAGTTGAAAAACATAAGTGTCAGGTATCTGAGTGGTGTACAATAAAGATGGCGGAGAGGAGAGAACATGAGATATATGTATCAATAAAGAGCTAGGATGATCATGTGAAGCATTAATAACCATAAAAATAAAAAATAAATAAAAACTTTACAATTTTTAGTTTGAAAAGAAAAGATCGGCCGCGTCTCTAGAGCACTAGCGCGGTGCTCTAACCGAGGTCAGTATTTTATAATACTCAGTTTTTTTAATCTCTCTTCTTTATAAGTTTAAAATAAATAAATCGTAACGTTAAAAATATATAATCAGTATACTTTATATCGTCGATACAAATTAAAAATATCAAAATTAAAAAACACCAGTTTATAATGAAAACAATGTTCAAACGTAATTTACCTGTGTTAATATACGTATTGTGCCTTAAAAATGAATTATATACCAATTATCAATCCTGAAGCATTCGTTATGGATCGAAAACAAAACAATTGTTTTTTTCCACATTCAATAGTTTCCATTTGTATCGATGATGTAAGATTAATCATTTTAATAATCTGCTATCAATTAAGTATTAATCGGTATTAGGTTTAATACCCTTCAGGAAACTTTTGATGCTGAAATTTTATTACACTATAGCGTAACTCACAACATGGCGAGACTCGGGGGACTGCTGGCGATTGAGTGCTTATTAAAACTGAGACGTTTCGAGAGGATTTGAGGCCTGCGTCAGGGGCCTCAATTAGAAGCAACGACTTTCCAACAGTTCTCGCTCCCTCGCAAATTAGAAGAGAGTTGGAATGAAGGCGTAAATTCGGCCCGGATGGGGCTTGGAGACGATAAAAGTTAACAGGAGGTCCGGGTAATGGCTCCTTTCCCCGCCACTTCGGCCAGCTCCGCGAAGATACCCTCCCTTGGAGTACGGCCGCAGGCTCCCCTGGGGGCTCATTCAGTCCTCCTCCTGTAATTATCAGGTGGATTCTGTTATCGTGAGGATTGGCCCACTGTTATAGCCCTTTCGGATTATCTCTGCCTCAGAATTTGTTTTGCAAAACCGTAGGGGCAAGGAGAGTTTGTGAGGGAGGAGGGGTTGGAATTTTAATTTCATTAGCTCCGTGGCTGTCATGTCTATACAACTCTGTCTAATAACCAGCCTGCACAATCGTTATCCTTGAAACAATACAGGTTTTGTATTACAGTTTTCTCCTAAATGTCCTATATGTACACCAATTTATTTAAGTGTATCAATAAATCAGTATACAAATGAAGAATGGTCTCATATAGTGGAATCTGGTCTATTAAAAATGATCTCTAATGGTGTTCTTATAGAAACAAAAATCAATTATTAGTTATTGTTTTTTTAAAGAATTATTTTGAATTTTAATATTTAATACTTGAGAAAATAAGAAAACTTAATCTTCATTATAGGTTTTCTCATCTTAGTTAATTTTAGAAAATAAAGGCAAAATTAATTATTAAACATAGTGCAGATATGTTTAATGTTACATAACAATAGATAAGATTTGACAAAAATAAACTTAGTAGCAGATGGATGGCTGATTAGAACAATCTATTAATTTCAACTGAAATTTCGCTTATTTCAGCAGTTTCTTTTAACCTTTCAACAAATATTGTTGACGTTATTATAGACGCATAGTCGGCAACAGTTGGACTGAGTGTTATTCTGGTATTTATTCCAGATTTTTAAAAAGTGTTTAATTAATTGTAGCCGTTAAGTTGTCTGCTGAGTCAGCAAGCGAAGATATGAATTAATCACTACCAAGCAGTTTTTAATTTTTAGATATTATTTATGATTACGTCGGATAAAACTTATTTATTTAATACCTTGATGAATTGTTAAATCATATTATATTATAATAGTGTATTTATGGTATACATTTTAATTATTCATATTACATATTTAGTATTAATTTAGTTTTTTTTTCTTATGTTACAGGTAAGTTCACTAGGGAGACATATTTTTCAAACACTAAAACACTGATGGGAAACTATTGGAAAGTAACACACAAGTAAGTTATACTGTTTTATTCATTAAAAAAAAAACTAAAATTAATAACTTAAAATTATTTTTTTCAATAAATCCTATTTGCATCGACCATTAATTAAATCGTTGATTAAACACCTTTTTGAGACTTAATTTCATAAAATTACGTGATTACATCTGAATTTAATACATCTGACAATAATAGCCTTTAAATTTGCTATTCTTACAGTGTCTCACAAATGGAAATAATATATAAAAATAAACACTTAAAAAATCATGTATTTTGATTTATTCGCCCTTTTCACACGTATGCTTGAATAACACACAAGTAACTTGGATACGGTTTAATTAACTATTGATTAAAAAAAAAAATTAATATGGAAGTCTTAACGACATCTTACGACATGGAGTAGACCGAATAGTAAGTGAGGGGCAAGCTTTTCTTGTGGATTTAAGTTTGAAGGGGAATCAAGGGACTAAGATTTGTAATCGGATGGTGGAATCGGCATCGGACTTTGGGGTTCTCTTTTATTGTATTTTATTATAAAACTCCGAATGGAATAAATTCAATAAAAGCAGACTTTTACTAACGAAGAAGGCCGAAGAGTAAGTGGGAGAATTGCATTAATTGCATAGGGAATCAATGGACTAAGGTTTTTAAACAGTATAAAGGCATTGGAATCGTACCTTCGTGTTCGCTAAGACTTTTATTATACTATTGTTATTACATAATTCCGAGTCGAAGAAATGTTGTATAAGCGGACTTTTACAAACGACGTAGAACGTGAGAATACTAATGGTGACGACGAAGACACGTCAAAGATATCTGAAGGAAGGATAAAACCTCTTGATGAATCGTCCTGTTTGTCGATCGAAATGGCATTATTAGCATTTCCTCCTTTCCCACGGGACTCGAACCCACTCCAATAAATCCTCTTCGGGTCATTCAATAATATCTCTGTGACTTATAAGGACGCCATGAGACCTGTTATATTTATGCTTCCGAAAAATAATTTTTTTTCCCAGCTTCTCCCCCCTGCCTCCCTTCTCAGCCCAATAGGACAACAGAACCATACATTAGGGAGATTTAAGGATAATGCTAGCAGTGTATAAAATATGATCCAATTAAAGAGAATCCTTTTAAGGAGTTATTGGACTGAGGGAGTTATTAATCCAATAAAATTAGACTGAAATGTCTAAAAGCTTTCTTTAGTAGCCCGGTGTCGTTAGTCGATGTAAATTAGATCCCGGGAGGTTCGTGTTCCGATATCGGAGCTTCTGGCTTTAATCATTTGTGTCGACTTTGTTGAATAATCATCGGATCAGGTGTTTAAGGTGCATCAGGTGATCAGGTGATCAGGTGCAGCTACGGTGTTTAAAACTCTGTCATCCAGAGATCCTGTTTATTAAATAATATTAACATATAATAATGCAAATATTTATTTAAGAAATTATACAAATACCATTAGGCACATAATGTATCTCCGATCTTCTTTCGAAAATCTCCACTAAGGGATTCATGTCGAAGCGTGGATGACTTCCCACTCCTAGCGTGGTCCATACAAGTACATATAAAACAGTGAACAAAAGAATAATCGTGAGTTATATTTATTCCGAAAATAATATAAAATAATTACGCAATATTAGGTCGTTTGATATGAAATTTCCATTTTAATAGGAGACTTTATTTAATAAAACAATTTAATGATATAAAAAAAATTATATAAACATATTTACTTTCATTTTTTATACATTCACGCTACCAGATTAACATGATTACGAACCACTACTCTAACCAATAGAGCCTGATAATTTTAAAAGTCTATACTGAAAATGTTTAATTTTCCCCTACGCATTGTCGAATTTTCAATCCCAGAACTGAAAAATTCAGGGTTTTGTGATGAAATTAAAGTATGAATATTCGTTTTTGTCTTGAGAATCATTTCCAATAATTTTCTCCTGAAAAAAGTCGTCCCAATTTCTGATCAAATAGAGATAAAATATTGCCCCAGAAACAGTAAAGTCTCTACCACTTATGGTTTGTATTCGGTTTTATAGGTTATCAAATTTCCAATCTCAGAGCTTAAAAAATCAGAGTTTTGTGATGGAATTCAAGTCTGAAATGGGTTTTTGACGTGAGAATCGTATTTAAAAAGTATACTTTTCGTAATTTGTTGTCCGAATTTCTGAACAGATAGTAAATCTGTCGCTGTTCTGGAGACTGGAGAATATGGTGGGAGTACTTCGTAACCGAATCTTTTAGTTTTTTTCAATTTCTGTTGAAATTAAAAATGAACAATATCTGTCTAGAAACATGGAGTGTTGCGTTGTCGTGTAAGAGTACAAGCTGCTTTCGATTAACTAATAAAGGTTGTTTTTTTTTCAATATGTCAACATCTCTTGCGAATGTGATAGTTTATCTCTTTGTAGAAGAAGATATGAATTATTTATGAATTAATTGTTTATTTATAAATCAAGCCGTGTTACCAGATTCTGGAATAGACTGTATACGAAGTAATGAGATAATTGGAATCTGTAGTAAGAAGTGTAGTCTGAATAAACGAATAGAAGAAGGTATTGAAATGGTGATTCACATATATTTATAAAAAATAAAAAAAAGTACATGTAGATGATGGATATAGATAAATAATTACGTTTATGCTGTATTATACATGAAATGTGCAAAATAAAATAATAATTGACAACTGAATAAATAAAATCGTAAATAGACAATGGGCATCGGCCTGTCCATTTTATGTTACGCCGCATTAATACAAGAAATTATTTCCAAATAATTTAGGAGTATCAACTTATTTCTAAAATTATTTTCAGTATCCGATTATTTTATTTTAAATATCAATATTTTAAATATTAACTTATTCCCCCGTGTATAATAAAATAATAATGGTGTATTGATCAGAGTTGAAAAAGTATTATTATTTTTATGAGGAGTATTGATTTATTTGTAAACAATGATTTTTGTTATGTGTTACTTTTATGATTGGGTTTTGGGAGTGGGAGGAGTATTTTATATACAAATGTATATATTTATATTTGTTTGAAATGGATTCCGACGCTTTTTTGGATAAATTGGATTAATGTATAGTTAGTTTTATTGTAAACAACCTAAATCGTGTGCTTTCTAACCTCATTGACAGAAAACAGGGTTTTTAAAGCCAAAAATAGTCCGATTTTGTTGATTATTTAAAAATATGTCTGTGTATATGTATAACATATTTAGTTTATATTAAAGATGTATTTAATCGAGCTACGAAAATTTAAGAAAAAATAATATTTGAAGAGAAATAATCTGTTAACAGCCGGGGATGGACCCTGTAAGATCTGGACATCCTCCTGGGGCTTACCCAGCCTCTGTAAAGCGGTTATGCTTAATAGGTGTAAAAACCTGACGGTTGAGCTTGATCTAGAACAATTCACCTCCTTACAGCACCGTTGTCCTAGAATTAGTAAAGTCTTTTACCACATACTGAACCCAAGACCCTTCATGGATTGTAGTGGTACAGTTTTTTTTTTTTTAAACCCAAGATCTTGAAAATAAAACAGCAATGTTCTTCGGTGTGAGGACTGTCGAGATTTCTTATTGTACATAAATGCCATTTCTTGTCCTCTGTCGGAGGGCTTCAAATAAGTTGTGTGTAAACAATCGCTCATCTTAAATTTAAACTAGCCAATTTTTCATAACTTTGAAATGTTAAAAGTTGTTTCATCACTACTTGAGAAATATAAATAACTGAAAGAAAATTGTTCACATTGTTATTGTCCTTGATAAGTAATTGGAAGTATTGTTCATATATTTTTTTAGTGACAAATACCTAAAATATTTGATATTTTGAGGATATCATGTCCTTTACCTCTGGGGCACAGATATTTAATTATAATTACTGAATTTATTTTCTCTTATTGGCCAAGTTATCGACGAACGGAAGACGAACCTGAAGGAAAGGATTCGCTATCAGCGTCCTGTCCCCAGGGTACACTGACACACAGATCGCTATCCGACGATGTCCATCGCAGGCGAGGAAGTCACCCTAAGGACGGGAATTAGAAGTTGGCCTCTGAGGGACCCCCATCCCGCACACCTGCTACGATAAGAAGTGCCTCTGCTTCGGCTAATCCGTCGTGTCCCCTATATTTCCTCGAGGACAGCAACTTCTTGGTCCCACTGTGGGCATTAGTTATATCGAATCGGTAGCTATCGATAGTGGGATTTATTGAGGCTTACGTGACAGCCCTCACCTGCCCCTCCCTGAATTATCGCCCTTCCCCTTCTAGGGCTATAATTTGTACCTATTTACGGCCTATCCTTCTTTGTACTTCTTCTTCCGAACGGTTCTATAGTCTGCTAATTCACTGTTAGGGGTGACCTAGTTTCAGGTTAGATTTCCTATGTAACTATGACATCTGCTTTGATTCGTGATATATCGATGTAGGTAATTCGAGATTTTCTGTACAAAAGTGTTCATAGATCAAGGATTTATCGTTCCTTATGATATATAGCTTTAACGTACCGACCTAGGCTTAGAAAAAAACTTGAACCTATACATCTCGTGAAGAGTTCAGTACGTGGTAAAAGTATGTACTGTTTTTAGGACCTTGGAGGTACAAGGAGGCGATTTGTTTCTTTCCCCAAATTAGGGTACCCGCTTTATAGAGGCTGAGCCGGATTTGAACCGGGGAATTCGGAATGACAACTCAGCTACTAACGATGATAATGATAATGACAACTATTACATAGCTACCCAGCTCCATGATCTAGGCTTAGGTGACTGTTGCTTCATATTATGTATTAAGGGTTACCAGTTTGGTACAGATTTTGTACTTGAATGAATTGATTTTTTCCGTCACATTTGATTCTCAAGGCATGAAGAATATTTGAGGCGTTGATAATCAAAAGCGAATATAAAGCGAATTTCCCCCTAGCTTGATCAAACGATTTTGTCAAAGACTACACTTTGGAGCCTCATTTTTCATAATTTTAGTACGTGCTGCACGTGACGTTTTTCTGTCGGACGTAATATAACATATTTTTCGTTAACACGTGACCATATATTAGTTGAATCAGTTTTCTTCAACTCCTCGCCAGGGAGAAAATGAAGTCCGAATCATAATTTCTATAATTTATTCTTCTGTCGTACCCCCTCCTGGAATTACCTCAAATAAGTGGCCAGAACAAAGACGACTGCCGCGGAAAAAGAGCAGATGAGGCGGATGGAAGGGACACCGCAGTATAAACAGGTAATAAAAAGTGGGCCTGAGGATTGAGCCCTGCGCGACGCCAGGTATACTGCCGTGGGAAAGTAAGATAACGCCACCTGATACCCGCGCTTAAGTACACATTTCCACGGATCGCTTAGCCACATTATTTTATGGCAGTACTCTTTTTTTTAAGGGCGGATGGTTTTTCCTGCCAAAATCTAATAATATCTCTGGTAATGGAGCGCTCTCCGTTCACTTGTTAGTGAGACTTTGTTAAGTGCTCTGGGCTATTGGTAATCAGTTAGGGCTCTTTAACACACTCCTCGTGTCTATAGTAAAACTCCATCTAAACTTTCTTATGTAAATATAAAAATTTTCTAATACCGACGGTTGTCAATTTCAGAAGAACGAAATTTATGATTGTGAACTATTAAAACATGAGGAAGAAAATAGAAATTATGTTGAATTATTTATTTTCATGTGAACTATTTATTATCTGTAACGAGGTCTGCCTTAACCTCATTACAAGTCCAAGAGAAGACCTAAAATTTGGATCGAAAAAAGCTTGTTTCAAAATAATAATTGTTAAACCCTGTTTAAGAAATTATTTATCTGATTTCCACCTAGACGATTTATTCTCGTATATTTAAGGTAAACTAATATTATTTAATATTAAAACATGGGTAGTAATATATTGTTTCTTTTTTACGTTTGTAGTATAAAAAGTCGTGACTTTATAACTTTAATACTGATTTCATTAAATTGTATTTTGCTTGGATTATATATGTTTATTAATCTCCCCAGATGAGGAGAGTGATATTGGACAAATAAACTCAATGCACAACCGTTGTCTTTGAAACAGTACAATCTCTACCATTTACTTCAGCAATCACCTCAGACCCGTTCACGGGCTGTAGTGGTAGAGGTTTTTCTACATACATAATTATTATTCATACTCGCCCAAATCGCCTGATGATGACCTACACTGTAGGTCGAAACGTCGGCACATAATTATAAGTTTATTACTTATTCAGTGTTTTTTTTTTACTGCAACCCCCAACTATCTCCTTTACATTAAATATGGTAATTTCTCAAACATTATCGTTATACATTATGATTCTCTGTTTAATTAGTTTTACTGTATACGTTAAACCGATCTTCTTACTAACCCAATAATCGTCTTTACTTAATAATTAGTATATTTGAACATAAATATAAATACGAGTATCCCGTGATCTCGCAGTTATAATGTTTGCTGCTTTTTTTTTTTTTATGTTTAGTTCTCAGATAGAGAGAGGTCTTTCTGGATAACTGCACAGCTTTGTATTTGTTCAGGTGTGCAGCTTGTGTAGTATCAAAAACAGCTTATGGATATTAGAATATGTAGAGTTCCAATGTAAAGGAATAGGCTTGTAAGTTATTTCAATTTTTATTTAATGACAAATATTCAGTTTAAATATCCTTTTTTTGCATTAATAATAAGATTTGTTTGTTTCTAATATTATTCTTATTTGCCTAAATACATCATTTCCTTGGTCCTGAACAATATTAAATTCATTCGCCAACAATTAGTTATGTTTTTTATATATTATTTTCTAACTTTCTAGAACATAACTTATATGGAAGAGAGCACATGTGGAATGCTCCCTGATTTGTAGTTATACATTGTTTTTGTTTATGTTCGATAATTGATAAATACCGAAGGCCGAAAATATTATAGGGTAATACTATATAAATATTGAGTATGCCAAGATAATTAAGATTAATAAATCTTTAGTATTGTTTAAAATAATAGAAAGTATTTTCAAGTGCAATAAGTGGACTTGTGTTGTTTACTATGTTTAAAGGTTAAATAACTAGAAATAATTTATTTCTTCTTTCTACTGAGAGGCAGAACCGTCACACCCATATCGTTGTTTTTTTGTTCATTTAACGTCACTTTATGCTGCTATGGCTAATCGGCCTATGCTACAGTGGGAGCTCTAAATTTTGCTTATTTTGCTAAAATCCAGGCTTAATTAGGATAGGGATTTTTAACGAGTACTTGACATCGTGAAGATTCGGGACCCTAGTCCACAAAAATCCACCTGCCGGGCTACGAACCCGCAATCTTGAGCTTAGTAGTTTGTTACGCTAACCGCTAGACCACAGATCGCCCTATGCACACACCCCTACCGTTCTGCAGGGATGCTGGCATAATGCAACACAATGTTGTACAAAAACAACCTGCATTGGTTAATTGGAAAGTTCATAGATACCTATAATCTTACAGGACAACATTTACACTTCATGTTTCACAAAAGAAAATGAAGGAACTAACCGAGCTGGGTTATTAATTCCTCCTATACCCACCTTATTCGCCAGACTTAGCCCCATCGGATTTCCATCAGTTCAGAAATTCGGACAACTCCCTTAAGGATAAAATGGCTCTCAAGTCAGAAACGCATTTATGGGATTGAAAATGTATAGACAGTTATGGCAAGTGCGTTTAATAAAAATTCTTTGATTTCATAAAGTCGTACTAAATAACCTTTCCTTTCTAAACGAACATATCATATTAAACGACCCGATAATACAGTTGATTTATTAGGCAATTGAGGGGGCGACATGTGGTGTAATTTTTAGCATAACAATCTACTACGCCCAAGATAGCGAGCTCGTAGCCCTTCAGGTGACCATAGGATTTTTTAAAGGGAACAAAAAATCCTCTGTTATGCCATATTTCGGAAGATGTGTAAAATAAGGATCCCGAAACTGTGGGAAATCAGTTACTCATGAAAGATCCCTGTCCTAATTAAACTTGGATAGGCAAAATTAAGGACTCTCACTCACTGTAGCATCGCCTGATTAGCCATATCAGCTTAAAGTGGCGTTAAATGCACCAACAAAAAACAATTGATTTATCTGTTGAATAATAATTTATATCAATATTTTATATCATAAAGGTCTGGTTGAGACTTCGTTGCCTAGTTGGACTTCCCAAAGGCCATCGACAGGGTTCGGCTGCTGTTAAGTCCTGGGAGGGGGGAGAAAGACCGGGTTGAAGTACAGCAGGGGAAGTACAGACCCAGAAAGTAGAGTCCCTTAAGAAAGAACATTATCGCCCTCGCTGTCACGTCTAAAAGCATACAGTCGGAAATATAGAGGGGCATTAGAGCTAAAGAGTGGAGGAGCAGAGCAGATGTATAAAATAAATATCTAGGAGCGGGGGCACCGGCGGCTGTAAATCAGTCAGTTCCATGTGAAGTTTCTTTCCCCTCCCGTACGTCATGGCACAACACCCGAGTAATTACATTAAATCTTCCTTCCGCCCTCTACCGCCATTTTCGATAAATAGCTGCCATAGCGAGCGCCAAAATTTAAAATCACGGCATCTCTTTCTTGTCGGCGAAGTATATCGCATAAAAAACGATTTATTACCATCCCAGTTACTAATACGTTTTCTAAATAGTTTCTAGCCTTAATATTGTCAAATATTATTTAAATTATACATTTTAAGCAACCCTTAGAAATGTTGAAATAGGTCGGAGGGTGCAATCGATAAATTTACTCGAAATTAGAGTTCAAGTTATTTTATTTTCCCAATGTTTCGGACTAAATGTTAGGCTATCGTTAAGGTTTCTCAGAGCTTTTCGCTGATTACATCATGACAAACTTTTCGTTATAAAATAATTCATAATAACAATATAAACAGTGCGGTTCCAACGAAAATATAAAAGGTTGCATACAAATTAGCGGGAAATAATAAAAGTGAAATGAAATCTAGATGATAATTAAACATAGTAAAATAACATTATTATATTACAATAAAACAAAAACAAATGTCATGTTATTAGTGAAAGACAGAATGAGCTTCAAACTATAATGATTAAGAAGCCATAGATCTACACATCATGGAAGAGAGCACATGTTGACAAATTGACAAACCCCAACTTTTATAATCGTTTGTTGAAAAAAAGGATAGAGATAGAGAGAATAAAGTGGGAGAAAATGATAATAACAAAACAGACATCCAGAGGGAAGTAGAGTTGAACTGAACAGAACCTATAAAGACCGTTGTACATTTTAACCAAACCACCAACCAATATGATTTAAAAATATAAAATTAGAATTTTGTCAAGAAATGGTTATAACTTAATATTGATAAGGCCTGTAAAAAAATAATTTAAGCAATACTTATTTATTTACAGTTTAAACTGGATTAGATGAAATTAAAATACCTAACATTAAGGCTGTTCATCCACTCAATAATTTTTGTTCCTAAATTATCCGTGGGATTCAAGTATATTATTCGGTATTTTTATTAAATCTAAAATACTTAGATTACAATTTGATCCAATAGCTCATCTCTAGTGTAGTGGTGAGGATAACAACCGCCTATACCCAAGGTATTGGGTTCGCAGTTTGGCAGGTCGCCTAAAAATCTTTGGTAGTGGAAATAAAAAATCTTTGGTTAAGCCCTAAAATCTTCAGAAGGGACGTTAAATAAGGGTCCCGTGTGATGCCAGGTACACGTTAAGGATACCTTTGCTCATCGATAAAAATACCTACTTGGGTAGGAAAAGCTAAGGATTTCCACTTTAGCATCGTCCGATTAGCCATACTAGCATAAAGTGATCTTAAACGAAACAATTTGATACGATGTGCACTGAAAACTTATAACTTTAATGAAACCATCAAGGCCGACTCTCTCTTGATATAGGTTTAAAAAAACTCATAATTCATATTACTATAAATTTCCATTGCCTGAGTACATTTTTAGGGAAACATATTGAATTAAAGACTGAATAATTCTAAACAGGATAGATTGTTGCATTTTTTTTAGTTATTATCTGTGAATGCTTTATTATTTTAAGAAATCATTTGTTAGTGCTTACAAAATAATGTAATATTCGTAAACGCCGAATAAATTATACTACAGTCGTGTGTTAAAAAAATACCCTAATACATACACATACAAATACCTTCATATGTGGAAGTCGATATCCTAAAACTGTATAATCATGATTTATATAGTAACTCTAAACACTGATAAATACCAGCTGAATTATTATGGGTTACCACCTGAAATTCGGCAAATTATTTATAATGGATAATATTTGTTTTGGAATATCGATTTGGTAACTGAAAATTAAAAATTAAAGGATTTAAATATTAAATAATGAATACAGTTGTGTAAATTAACAAAAATAATGCTTCATTTATAACATTCCTAGTTATTTTTTTCATTTCAACGTCACATATTAAAATTATATCTCCGCTCAGCGAACAAAAATAAATTAGCGATCACTCATAGATCATTCATGATTCATTTATAACTTCACAGAAACAGAAAATATATAAAATTCATATAAAAGATTGAATAATTCCGAACGTTATTTATTCTATTGAATAAATTTATTCATTAACAATAACATTACATTAGGACTCGTCAGCTAGCATCACGTCCTGTCAGTGTTGTGAGATTTATCGAACGACCACGTCACCCCATATGCGTCACGGATAAAAATATTTCAGTAATAGCAGGTTGTGAACGGAACCGAGTGTGTAATTATGGTAATGAGAAATATTTATTTTGTATGATAAATCTATTACCTCCTCCTCCTCCTATCTGTGTTATCGGATACAGCTGCCCACAATAATCGATAATGATAGGAGAAGTATCAGTCATTCGGATGAGACGATCGCTGGGGTATCGCCCATAGTGCTCCGAGCGACTCGAGGGGAGATTCTTGATGATCGGGAGAGATAACGGATTATTATAATTATAATAATATTATTATAAATTATAACGGGGAAAAGATGTGTCTTTAAAATATTACATCATATAAAGAAATTTAAAAACCTTTTCAATTTAAACATGCTCGTATCTTTGTAAGCTTTACAGTTATTCATAAAGGGTTGCCTTCATCCACTATTTAGAGAATAGTATTTTCCTTCTTGCCTAAGGTGTTTCTTAGAATATTTTATTCTTATCCTTAATATATCCTTAATAGCCTTTCATAAGTGTACACTCTTAAATATTAAACTCATTTAAATCGAGTAGAACTGATTTTCAAACAGTTATATTTTGTCGTCCTACGTTTAAAAGAATCAAATATTGGATTGCCAATCTTTGTTCAGACATTCTTAGTACAAGACCATACGGTTGCCATGCCATACAGGTACCAAAAAGCTGTTTCTTCGTTTTTTTATTGTACTACACTGGTTCAATTCAATGATAAACGTTTTGATTTGAAACCAAATGCATCCCATTATTTATAAGTATCATTTCTAATATTTATCTTAACGATGGTAATTACAGGGTCATCTGTTGTGTAATGATTAGCATAACGTCTGTGTCCAAGGTCGCGGGTTGTAAAAGAAAACTTCCAATTTAAGATAAAGAAGTTCTGATAAGAGAAAAATAAGTTATTTTTTTATTTTCGATTGGTCTCGCTCCTCCCTAACTTGTCTTCACGCCCCACCCCCCCCCCCAGGATGGGAACCACTGCCTTTTTAAAAGGAAGTAAAACAATCCTTGGTTTGTCCGTCCTTCGAAAAATACGTAAAATGTGGGTCCCAAATTTATGTTCGCCCCCAGGATAGGCGAAATTGAGGACTCCCACAATATTGTTTTCCCATTACGCATAACAGCATAAAGTGAAGTTTTATGAATGAACTCGCGTTGCAAATCTTGTTTAGGGCCTAAAAATATATTTCAATATTTTTGCAACTTCATCGCCCTGAAGAAATGTGAAGCATTTTTTTTTCACACAGACCTATTAAAAAATATTTGTTTATATCATTTTCTCTACTTCGCTAGATGAGATAAGTTACAATTCTCTTAGAAATATTTTGGAAGTACGGGGGATAAATCAACAATTATAATCCTTAGTAATCATCCCAAAGAAATTGGACGTTAAATAAACAAATAAAATAAACTATATTTAATCAGGAAGCAATTCTATATTTTAGCCAATGAAAAAAATCGATGCTTATTTGCCGTCATTGTGTTTTGCTTCTTTTATAAAAATAAAAAGTACAAGGAGACTGACATAAAAACACTAGCGGATCTTACAAACCGGTCTGTCACTTTTCGCGAAATTCCTTTCCTCAGAGCCCGTAATTCCAAGTACAACAAAATAAGAGAAAATTTCAATTTTTTTTCCTCTTCTTTCTACCCTGACAACGACAAGACCGTGACAGACCGGAAAGAGACGACTCAAGACAAGAGAAGAAATTATAACTGTCTGAATATTCTCGACCGAACCGGGAGCGAACAAAGGCTGACAGGGAGATAAAGTGTACAGGAAGCGACAGTAAAGGAAAATAAGAGGAAAAAGAAAAGTAGAGAAGAAATGACCACGTCAGGAACGAGTGACAATTAGAACCAATCATTAAGGAGACTGGAGGAGGGGTAGGGGAGGTGAGGAGTGGGGGTAAAGGGTTTTGGAATGGGGGGACGTCAAGCATCTGTCGGGTAATTTCTGAGCTGTCAACGCCGCGTCACAACTTTCCGTAAAGCTCGTCACTTGGAACACCTTTTTCCAATAATGTCTTATATAGGAGGTCCGGTCGGGTCACCTGGGGTCGCAATTTCCTTGGCCAAAAATAAATCTTATTGAACTTGATTGGACATATTTTGTTGCTGTTATATTTTCAATCATTATATTTTATTTTATTTGTCATACTAGTAGATCTTTGTTTATTCATTTTATGCTGCTATGCTAATTGGACGATGCTACAGTGGGAGACCTAATTTTTTTCCTATACAGGTATAATTAGGGCAGGGATCTTTAATGAGCACCTTACACTACATAGGTTAGGGAGCCCCGTTTTACGCCATTTCCGAAGGACGACATAACCAAGGATTTTCTCTTTTTAAAAAAATCTTAAGATCACTTGCTGAACTGCGAAACCATGATTTTTGCCGGCCTAGGTTGTTATGCTAACCACTGCTCCACAGGTAACCTTGTAGAACTTAGGGTTCATAAGACACTTGTAATTTAAAATATTTAATTTAGCTTTTATTTGTCTTCAGCTTCAATAATACAAACCACCAATGTTAAGGTTTTGTCGAAGTTTTTGGTAATGCTCAATGCAAGAAATTGTGTTTCGTTGTATTATGTTGAGAGTAATTTTTTTTGTTATTGTTTATCATATAAAATATTTCTATGTAAAAAAAATAACTTTTATTTGATAATCTATATTTTTTTCTATCCTTAATTTAATGTATGACAGAATTGCCAAAACATGCATGAGAAACTCAGATATAGATGTGTACTCGTTCAGATATAGATTCTTATGTACACATGTAACAGATGCAGATATAGCGCATTACAATCGTAATATGCACTTTATGTGGTATAATTTCCAGAATATATACTTGTATTTATTGTATAACTTGTCATTATTCGGTCGGGTGACTACTGCTGCTAAGAGGAGCCGACGTCACTTGAGAAGTTAATAGAAGACTGAGCCAAATGGATCGCCTTGCGTTACACATAGCCTGCATGTAACTTGCACATTATCAGAAACTTCCTTTCATGATGAATATTTCATTACTAAGGCTAACTGATGCGGTGTTGGTTCGTAACTGATGGAGTCTTCTCGCGTTGCGCTCCAAAACTTTGCACTCCCGGGAAATGATTTCCGAACGAGTGACGGTGATATGTTTGGTTGTCGTGAAGTATATGAAGGCTCGATTGAATCTATCAATCAATTTTCAACTAAATAACCAGTAGGAATTTTTCGTTTAAGTTATAAGATTGAAAAAAACAACACGAAATAACAGAGGAATTTGGCATCACTTTTATTGGTTATTAAATTGTTAGTTACCTTTGTCTGATGATTAAAATTCTTTCTTTTTTTCTTTTTTACCCTCAATTTCGGTTTTTCCAAATTTTTTTCCCCTTTTCGAAGTATGATAACCCTTATCTAAAATAATTCTAGTTAAAGGCCTTAAATTCATGATTGATTGAGATAAATCTGACTATCTAGTGATTTAGATCAATAAACTTCGTTTAAATCCTAGTAAATACAGTAAGTTTTTGATTTAACTGAGCTTTGTCTCAAATATTTGGGGTAGATTCAACACCAAATTAAGAGAGTGTTTGAAATACCATTGGTACAAAATCGAAGTGGTGTATCTGCATCTTTCGCTATTTTGGAGATGTGCTACAGTTTTTTTACTTTTCTTTAATAACATCCCTACGGATATTTAGCGTTAGTAATTATGGAGTAACTACTAAGTTTGATTTAGTAGTTAGCACAACAAACTTCTATGCTCAATGCTGCTGGTTCGCAGGCCAGGATTTCTTCCTAGGATATTTTAATATGGAACCCTTGGTTTAGTCGCCTGTAAGAGGTCAGGTACTCGTCCTTGTTCTAATTACTCAAAACTTAATGATCTCACTGTGGCATCGCCCGATTAGCCATGGCTGCAAATGTGCTATTAAATAAAATAAAAAATACAAGCAATCTAATTAATGATTCGAAAAACTATAGTTGAAACTGGTGTTCTCAGATCTACAACTTTTAATACCATAAATAAACTCTTCATTGCTCGATGCACGGTATCAACAAGTTTACAATGAATGCCTTTTGTTAGATACACTCATATTATAGATCGTTCTGGCACTGATTAACTATCATTAATACTTATTTTACGATATAGTACTTTGTGATATCCATTGCATTTTTCAGCAACCTTATATAAATATACGCTATATAGTTGGAGTAATCTATCATCTCTAAGACAATAACATTCCCGAGGTCCGGCTGGTCTTCAATAAAGAAAACTATTATAAACTTGAGTAGCATATATACGCTGTTGCATTATTGTCCGGCTGGTTTATGTATTCCAATATATCCGAAGGGGCACACAGTAAATACAGTCTGGATATTGTGCCCCCCTCCCAAGAATTCAGGACCTCCAGGCATACAGAAGACTGTCATCGTCGGCAATTCCTATTCCAGGCCCGGATCTCCTTAACATCGGAATCTTCCTGGCATCCTCTCTCCTATATTCCCTCTGTCCCTCCGATCCACACTCTGAATTTGTTTAATTCTGCTGAAGAGTTTGTCTTGAAGGGTTCGTGTTGTAGGGCCTTTTCACGTTTCAGGAAATTGGTTTTGAGGAAAAGTATTGAAGTAAAAGTAGCCAAAAGGATTAAAAAAATCAAATCTTTACCCTTGTTGAACCATGGCAGCGATTATGAATCAAATTAAAACTGGTTGTCAATTTGTTATATCATTGTTAATATCAAGTAATAATAAATAAGCTTTTACTACATTTTACAGGATAGGTAAAAAATAAAATTAATTTTTACTGTTACTAAAAAAATGTAGATAAACGATTTAAAAACTATCTACATCACATAGGCTGTAGTATCACTTCCAGTTTCATACATATACAGTTCCTAAATTATATTTTCTTAAATTTTTAAGTATATTATAACATCACATCAAGAATGTATATAATGATATGATATTCGAATGATGAATTTACTCGATAGTATGGAAAAGAGAAACTAGGATCGAGGTAATGGCAATCGTATACAAATTTTAAAGGATATAAAAATAAATAGAACAGTTCAGAATAGAAAAATAATTTTAATCTGGGATTAAGTCCCTTTAGAAAAATAAATACGTACAGAAAAAAATAAATTATACATCTAACGACTAAAAAAAGAATGAGAAGGTATTTATAGATGTTTCGTAGAAAAAGTACAAATAAAAATAAAGTAAGTAACAAAAATTTTAGCAAGAAAAGAGATTAAACAATAAAATCCATTATACTTCTGATAAAGTTAAGCAAATATTTGGCTTATAAACCATCAGGTTGCACATTGAGGAAATATTGGAATAGAGTAGAAGCATGACAGATATTAGGGATATCCGTTATAGTTAATATAAAAACCAATGAATAGTTAATTATACATTTTAGGGTTTTGTTTGTATATAACGTAGATTAGTGTGTTATCTTGCATGGCTTAATCAATTAATAATTTAATTTTAATAATAAAAGTAACTAATTAAGTAAAACATTAAAATACACATACTTCTGTAAGACTTTCTTGTTCAGGTCCTAGTTTGGAATGCGTTGAAGGAAAACAGTTGTCATTGGATGAAAATAATTAGCAAAGGGATCTGGGAGACTCGCGGATCTCGGATGACAAAGAGACATTATTAAGGACGACCTGGGATCCTAAAAAAGGATCGTGGTATCCTGCCAGGAGGATTCTATCCTGGATAATGATTTATTTTGATGTTTACCCACTCCAAACCTATTAATTTATTATCTAATATTTCATTCGTATAAACGCTCTCCTTGCTTTAATGATGTTTTTAAATTAAACCCTCGGCCTGTATAGGAGTTGTCCGTTAATCCTGAACGCTCTGACAGTTCCAGATTAGATTGTATAAATCTTTCACTACTCACGAGGCGCGATGAATCAGAAGGAGAGAGAGGAATAGGAGAAATAAAAAGGAGGGGATAAATATATGAGGACAATAAAACATGGCAATAATAAAAATGACTTACACGGTCAAGAGATACGGAGCGCTGATGAGTGGAGAGTTATTTATTGATGTATCGATGTCGTGTGGGACGCCGATGCCTGTTCAATTATAGCAAGAAGGATTAGCCTTGTTTTTAGAATAATCGTCATGGCGGCGAGCGGGCGTCGTGTGGGATTTGGGGCCGATAACAATCTTAGAGAGCCCAAAATATAAAACCGTTGTTAACGAGTATGTCTTCTGTCGGATCGACTAATCTTCATGTCGTTTTCCTGCGTACATAAAAATACCGAGGAATGTCACTCTTTGCAATGATCGAAGTTCATTTACTTGAAGGTAGAATAATGATACACAATGTTAATGAATCAAAAGATTTTAAATTTTCATTTTTAAAAACATAATTAATACAGAAACCATTTTTTCCGTGTCAAATATTCGTCGTACATACATTCATGAAAATAGATAAATCACTAGATTGGTGTTGTGCAAGTTATATGAAACTAGCATTAAATCATTCACTTATTCATTTCGACTCTTAATCTCAAGATGTTCAAAAAGTTTTTTGTTAAACGTTATGAAGTTAAGTTGCTATTTCTATTTTGGAGTGATATTTTTTTGTTTTGTCCTGAAGATGTCACAATTGGTGAGACATTGACTGGTTAATAATTTCCCCATATTATAGAGAGATAGACATTAGAGGTTTTGATTTTTGGGAATTTTCTTGCATTATAATGCGAATTCTCCGTTAGTTACCATTTAAATTAAATATAATTTATTCATAACAGATAACTTTGGATATAGTTAATTATTTAATTATTATAATTATTGTAATAATAATTATTGTTATAATGGTTAATTATTGTAAAATGCATTCATTTTATTAAAACATCATCCAGTTACTAAAATTGTTTATTCAATCAGTTCTGAGACATTTGGGACTAATTTATCAATTTTCTAGAATATTATTTTCTGATTTATTGCTTTGATAAATTAATTATTTAATTAAACGCATTGTAGATTTATGTTTACTTTATTTTATTATTTATGCTGATTAATTTTTTTGTAACTAAAGTAATTATTTGACTGTTAACAAATTAAATACTTTATCTGTGACTGTCGCATTAGAACCTTGGGCACAACAATTCCGTGTTCTCCTACTGAGCTACCCTGCTCCCTTATACAATTTAAAATTCTATTTTTAATAGCAACAGATCATACACAGGCCTGGAAGAAGGGTGCTTCAGAATGTTCCTAATCCTTGACTATTGAACCTAAAAATATGGCCTGATTGGTTGTAATATCTATTAACAATCCAAATCTGAAACCTTCTTCGATCCTTATGACCTGACCCCTCCCCAGTAATGCGAGATATGAATGAATTCCAGATTTATTCCGGCTAAATGTTAATAAGAGTGGGGCTGAGGTGGAAGCCTTCCACGACCCCAGCTTTTGTTTAATTGTTGGAGATTTATGCTCTTTGAAGAACGGGCCTTTCTGATTTCGGTCTTACGTACCGAATATTATTACGTGCCCTTTTTGTCTCTTCCTGATTTATGCTTATGAGTGTGTATATCATACGAGGCCTAACAAAAGGCAAGGTATCCACGGTGACTACTAAATCTCCACCGGCTCTGTCCATAAAGAGGACATTGACTTTAAATATGTGTTTGGAGGGCCATTCGTTTTGTCAATGTATTCGTTTTTTGGGACATGACGTTCGCCGACTGACATTCCATTTCTTAGTGCCACGACTAGGGACTTACCTTTATTGTTTATTGTATTCCTTAAATTTTAAATATTTTTCGAGAGGTGAATTAATTATTTTTGTTCCTGAAGTTTATATATCGATAAAACGTATTTATCCATGGAAATAGCACATATTCTTATATTTAGCTTTTTTAAATACGATAACAAACAAAAAAGGAAAGAGTCTCCTATATTTAAAAGTGAATACAGTACACATTTCCACAACTCTACAGATATTATTTATGTTAGAGAAGAGTTGGTCGACTCACACAAAAACGCACCCCCAACTATTTCTTCCTTGAGATATTATTTATGTTCTGGGGATCTTCGGACCCTCCTGGGGCTCAAACTACCTCTATAAGAGCGTATTCTCGGACAAATTACCTCCTTGCCCACAACCGTTGTACACAAAACAGTACAGGTACTACTATGTACAGAACCTAAGATCCTTCGTGTGTATTAGTGGTTCAGTTGTTTTTTTTTTTCGTATGCTCATATCTTACTTTACGATTAACAAAAAAAACAACATAAAAAAGGTATCTAAAATATTCTATAAATTTAAAACCTGAGCCACGAATTTCTTGCTGCCCCGCAAATGTTTTATTTATTTTTATTTTTGCCGCTTAAATAATTGTCACAGCTGAACAATTTTTTGAAAAAAAAAATGCTTTAGGAACTATTATTTGCGGTATTTCGTAATATTTTACGGCTATTATTTATATTGACTTGGTTTTTAATGTTTTAATTCGAAGAAAGTAGACATCAAAGAATAAGTTTTTGTTTGACAAGACAGAAAAGTTATTTTATAAACAAACGTTTTATAATGTTTTTTTAAAATTTATTTTATAAAACAGAGATTTACTTTATTTCATATAATTTCACATGTAAGATAATACAATATTTAATAATGGCTTCATAGTTTAAAAAATATAATAGATATATATGTTATTATAAATATAATGATGATATGTTTGTGGAGCGTTTTGGAACAAGGTTTCTATCTCTATTTGATGAGTGTTTTTGGACTGTTGGTGTGAGATGTGTTTCACTTTGTCTTCTTTGGTGCGTTTCCTGATGATACATGTGTAGGAGAAACACATAACAAAAACCAACGTTGATTGGTTGGTTGAGCTCCAGTATTTTAGAGACTTAAAGCTTTTTTTTGGGTCCTATTTATAATTGATGTAACTTATTTTTTATGCGATTTTTCCCACTTTTATTGAAAATTCTGAAAGCTTCTTAACTTCTTACAATCAGAAGAAATATCCTTTAATATTCCGATGTTATCAACATCGATCCTAGCGGTAGTTTTTAGATAATTTACTGTGTTATTTATATGAAAAAATGTACCCTTCAAGGTTTAACACAACTGAGAGATCTACTATTTTCAAACATGCTTTGAGAAAACATAATTTTTTTAATAAGGCACCACGCTTGAATTATTATTGTTTACATTTCTTTTTTGTTTGAGCCAGTATATTTTTCACTAGCTAGGTCCGCCCGCCTCCGAAAAGCCTCGACACAACAAGACAATAGACGTGATGATATAATAAGCACATGTGAATGTAAATTAAGAGGGATCAGTGGGACATTATAAATTGCCGGGCAGCTCAAAGATGACACTGTTTCATTAGCGCGACAATGGACGTCCGTTATATTGTACCTTTTCATGCCGGGATTAATCCATAGTGTCGTCTCGGCAAAACATCACGTCTCTTCTTCTTGTCATTCCCCTGACGGCTATTGGGTCCTAATGGCCTCCAGTGTCCTCCTTTCTTCTGTTTAGGGTATCAGTCTCATCTCCAATGGTATATATACCTAGGTCGATAGATGGATTCCATTGATTGGCATTCATGGCTTAGACAGTCTATCGACTATCGAGCTTAGATGGGAGCTCAATCAATGTAATATAAAAACGTATCTATGAATAAAAAAATTTGTATTTTCATTTAAAGCCACACAGTTAAACACTTTTATGGCTAATCGAACGATGTTACAGTGGTTCTTTAGTTTTACCTGTCCAAGTATGATTAGAATTCAAGTATGATCTTTAACCAGTATTCGAAAACGCATAGGCTCGGTACCCCCATTTTACGCCCCTTCCGAAGGATCGAATAACCTAGGATTTTCGGCCTCCAGCAAGGTCTCCGAACTCGTGTCTTAGACATAGTTTTTTATGATTCCACAACCCATGCACAAGAAAACACAGGTGGTTCTTTAGATATTAGCGTTCAGATACCCAATCATATCCAAACTAAAGTTGAGCTAAAGTCGTGCTTTGGCATATTTAATTTAAAATGTATTTGACTTCGACGGACGGTAGAACTATTTTTTACTCCCTTAAAAAGTCCTTAGGCAACGAACCTTGGGCTATTGTAGGTAGTCTTGCGTATCATTAGAATGCAGGTGACCTCCAAATAAAATAGTAATTTATAAGTGAAAATAAACAATATTGAAAAAACTTAAATCCAGGCAACGCAGACATAAAATCTTCTGACCCTAAAATAGGACATAGAACTGTTAAATACCATACGTATATCAAAAACGTCTATTTCGTGGACACTTTTTTTGTTACTAGGGTGTATAAGTATTTTATTTACAGGCAACCTTTAATATTCAGGACTTGATTAAAGACTGGTAAATTGCTGATATAATTTGTGACGGGTACGTTTTTTCTTCTTTTATACCTCCGAATTTCAGGTTCCTATTCGCAAAAAATCGCGAGTGACATCTCTGAAAGTACCAATTTTCGGTCTCCTCAGCGATTGGTATAGTCCCATACTTATAGCTATGTATATAACGGGAAGTGCATGTGCATTTTCCAATGCTATACAGAATAGAGTATTGATTGAATAAGTTCTTGCAATACTCAATATTTTTCATTCCATCGTATGAATTAATTAATTAATTAATAAGACCTACAAAGTCTTCCTCACTTCAGCTTATTTTTTTATGACACAGTTCGCATCCATTTATGGACTTTTTTAGAACCTTACAAACAATTATTCATCGCAATATATTTCAGACGGTACATGATACGCAATCTTGCGTAAAGAATGTGCTAGTTGAGCTTGTTACTTTACATACGTTACATATCATTTGAAATGTTATATAAGGTATCCGACAAGCCGGATAATCCAACTTTTTCTTCTGCCGAAGACTTAATTTGTCGACTCCTCGACAGTTCAGGACCAAAAGACTTCCTACGACGAAGGGCTATCGAGGAAGGAGGCGCGATATGAAACAGTAATGAATAATAATCCAGTTGCTAATACCTCGCTGCTACTCTGCATAATATTAGCTATTCCCTTTATTGCTATTAGGGAACCTCCTACCTCACTCCCATTATGGCTCCTCCGCTAATTAACATTTATGATTGCAGATAGTCGGACAACTTTGCCATCTTGTAATCTATATGCAGTCGACACGAGTGGCATAATTGAATCCAACGGCCTTATACTCCAGGCATAAATAGTCCTTTAATTATCCACCTTCTTCTTTCTTAGTTGATAACGGAATTTCTTTCCAGATCTTTCTTCCATTCTTTCTTTCTCGAGGATGGAATTATGCATGTTGAGATAATGGAAATGAGTGTGCATACATTAGAATGTTCGAAAGTAGTCGTGGAAGCATTTCCCAGTGATGAACATTAATTAAAATAGTAAACTATGTCTTATAAATTACCTCTTTATGTGGAAAATAGTTGACTTGGTAATTCTAACAATGGTACGAAATAGTAAGGCGGTGCAGTCAATGATTACACAAAATAAGAATGACTTATTCTATTGTTCCAACATTTCGGCTAAGCTAAAGGCCATCTTCAGGACTGGGACAAGTAAACAGAAAATAACTATTTAAGTATTGTAGTACCAAGGAAGAATAAATATGAACAGAATGATAAGAATGAGAAGAAATACAGAGAAAAAGATGAATCATGAAATAACTGGTGAGAAAAAATAAGAATGGTAAACATAGAAAAATTTCTAGTAATGAAATATAAAATTATATAAAAAAAAAAAAAATAACATGCATTACCCAAAACTAAAACCAAACCATATAATATAATAATATTTTTACTTTTTTATCCAATTTTTTATACATAATAATAATAATATCCGGAGCAACAATTCGTCACCGAGTCAGGTCGTATTTCTCTCTGTTTTTTCGTCGTCACCATATTCCGCCATCTTTTATTGGCTCGAAAATCTTCCTCAGGATTCTCCTCTCGAAAATTAAAAGCCTTTTCTCGTCTGCGTTGTTAGATCCCTGGCCTCTGAGCCATATGTGAGTACTTGTCGAATTTGGGTTTAGTAGATCAGCAGCTTTGTCTGCCCAGAGAGGAACTTGTTAGTTAGTTGCTTCCTTAGCCTATAATAGCACCTATTAGGAGAATTAATTCTTCTTCTTATCTCCTGAGTTATGTCATTTTGTGGATTAATTTCTGTCCCCAAGTAGACGAATCTGTCAACGCAATCGAATCGGACTTCGAAGTAATTCTCTTTTTCTTGGGTTCCTCCTATTCGCATATATTTGGTCTTTTTTTATATATCATTAGTTGTAATATTACTATGTTTTCCATTCTTATTATTTCTCACCAATTATTTCATAATGTGCCTTGCTCTTTATTTTTCCTCACCAGTTATTTCATGATTTATATAGATTATCACTTTTCACTCTTATGGCTAGAAGGAGTAAATAATACTGGGAATTAATAAAGACTATTAGAATGGAATCACCCATATTAGGGCTGTTCGAATAGAACAAGACAATTTCCAGCACCACCGTATATATTTTTACTAATTTCCTTTCCTTTCATTTGATTTTTTTTATCTGCTCCGCAGGTTTGTCGCCTCGAGTTGAATTACGTCAAGCTTTAACTGTTTATTCGTCGCATTTTAAATATTTTCCAAAAATACAAGTAATCATGAACTTATAAAAGAGAATATAATTACAGGTAATGAGTTGACTTCGCTAATGATTTCATCAAGAAATAAAAGTTTCAACTAACATTTCGAATTATAGATTACATATGATAGTTGAAAAGTTCATTTCTAGATAAAATGATTACTTAAGTATACACATTCCCTATAATCACATTATCTTTTCCATATTAAAGGTCATGGAACATGTATTTTTGGAAATATTAAAAGGGAAACGAATCGGAATAAATCGGTGCGACAACCTGCAGAATAAATATCGATTTTTTTTTTATCATTTTTGTGAATTTCATGAATAAAGTTGCTTTTGTTAAGGTCACTTTTAGGAATATTTAATACTAAAATACAAATTTTGAGGACTTATGTACTTAAAGTTATATTACTATAAGCTATATGAACTTGTTTTCCAGCGGTTCCTAAAGAGATACAAATATATTGTGATCCGACTATTTGGAGAACAATCTTGAGAACCATCCGGAGTGACTTAAAAAGGATCACTTCAGGACCAGGCACTATATCCTTCTCTAAAGGATGTGTGAGAAGATGCAAGAGGTACTACAAAGGATTGCCAGCATCGGGTTCTTTGATCGCCCGCTAAAAGATTTTCGGTCTTCAGGGAGATAAAGACGCGTCGTTTTGGACCGCGGCTAATGCAGGCGGTATACCCGATACATACAGATCTCCTGTTTACCTCCGGAGCGAGGAGAAGGCACTGGGAAGTGGAGGAGTGATAGAGGAACCGCTTTTGTGGTGTCTTGGAATAAAGTGGTAAGAAGAATGTATGGTAATCCTAGTGCTGGTGGCGACACCGTCAAAGTGCTATTTGAGGCTTTATTATTAAGGGCCGCAGGGTACAGAATAATTCGCATCTCTGAAATAAAAACAATTATAGGAATAAGTCAAACAATTTTTTTTTTTATTAAATGCTAAAATGACACATATTCTCCGACAATATTCACCAATACTGTTATTATATTTAATGTTCAATACATGCGGATATTTAATAATTTTTCTGAATATTGTCTAACCAATAAATTTTATGTCAGTAATGTGGATGAATGAGTCAGTTCAGTGGCAAGGAAAATTTGAAATTTGTATTTCAGTTTTATTCTCGATATTTAGAAGTTGTAACGACATCCTCTTGGACTTTCATTTTTACAATAAAATTGAAGGTTTCAGTCCGCAGGCTGTCGCTTCGAGTTCAGTCACAAGTTTTAACTGTTCATCAGTTTCCTTTTTTAAATATTTTTGAAAACAAAAATAATGGCATTACTCACTTTATACATGAACTATTAATGACTGAACATAGATTAAAAAACTAATTATTATTAGGGTTGTTAAATGAATGAATCGATGAACAATACTACTTATTGATTCTAAGATTTTATTATGTGATACGAATTGAAACATGTGTATTAGAACAGCATTCTGAAAATAATTTTGCTGACGTTCTGGGTTCTGTGTAAGTAAAAAAAAAATCGAAGAGGAAACCTACCCCTCCGCAAGTAAGAGAGAGATCAAAGGGATTAACAGAGGACGACGTTGCGTTCGAAGGATTATTTAATTAAACCGAAGGGGACAGTATAAAAGGATTCGGACACAAGTCATACACAGAGAGGATTGTTAATAAATCCGGGCGTGTCGCAAGGAGCAATGCTACGTCCCACGATGTTCCAGCTAATTGCGAAACCACACTTTATAAACTAATAACTCTCCCTTATCCTGCCTCTCTACTGTCTACTTTATCCTGTCAGTGGGTAGGGGATGGCATCAACTCGAGGTGTCATTTGTGGAGAAGGTACAGAAGTGAAGGAAGGTTGTTTTGGTTATCATGAGATTAATATTTTATGAAAATAAAAAAACAAAACAAGAAGCAACCTGTTTAAAGAAAATCTGGAAATAGTGCAGTCAATAAATATTTAAAAAATAAGTTTAAATTATTTAATTTGCATGAGCGGATTGGCCCAGTGGTAGAGCGCTGGGTTGCCATGCCGAAGGTCCTGGTTTCAAATCCCGCTGCTGGCAAGATTTAATTTAATCTATTAGCTGTCGGAGATGGATCCTATGGGATCTAGGAAACTCTTGGGGCTCACTCTGCCTCCATAAAAGTACATAGGAGAAAAATCTGGTTGTTGAGCGTGATCACGGATAAATCAGCTCCTGTGTTAGCGTTGTTCTTGAAACAGTACTGTCTCAACCATGTCAAGACCATTCTTGGGCTATAGTGGTACTGGTTTTATATTTAAAAAATATATATAAATGTTTGCATTTATTATTGTGTTGTCTAGAAAAAAGTACATGATTTTATGATTTATTTAAATCATGAAATAACCCCTTCAAATAGTAAACTGTTTATGTTTGTTTGACTTTTCTATTATGTATGTGTGTATAGATTTTCTATTATCTACTGACTTATTAATCCTCTTCAAAACAAAAATGATTGGAGCTTGAAAATAATTTAGTCTAAATAATTTTGTTTTATGAATTCAAACTCGTCCAGACCGAGATCCAAACGGCCAGAATTATCATTAAAGTCTGGGGTGAAAATAGTATAAGTGAGTCCACTGTTCTACGGTTCCAGAGATTTCGAGCTGGGGACTTGAGTCTTGAAGAAGGCCGTGGAAGTTACCTAATTGGAGAGGTATTTTAAAGAAAAAATAAAACCCTGTACTAACTGCAGACAACCCAGTATATATTTTAATTGTTTACTATATGTTTTTTCTTGTTTCTATATTTTAAGAGTATACTATTATATGAGTATATAATATATTATTTATTCAATGCAGCTTCACCTTGACCTGTACAAAGTTTAAAATCAGTTTCTAAATTTAATTTTTATAATATATTTTTATGACATGTGTGCTCATCATTCGAACGAGGGAGGATACTTAAAATCCATAAAAACAGATCCACGACAATCATTAATAGATCCCTCGGCAAGGAGCAGAGTGACAGAGGCAAGGAAACCTTGGATTCAAGAAGTTCCACGCAAACTTCCCGATTATTTCAGACTAAGTTACTCGGCACTAACTTTCTAACGAAGTATTTTTGGTTCTAAGTTTATGGAAAACTTTCCTACCTGGATTGAGCTATTGAATCTTTAACTCTTGTAGCGGTGACTACTTTCAAATCTTGAAAATGCTCGAAAAAAATTAACAGAATAAAAAAAACAACAAAAAGATATATTTACTTTCGGCATAACAAAGTAATAAAGGTTGCGTGAAACATAGACTTTTTTCAGAGGTCACTGAAATATAGGAAATAAGTACAAAATATTCGTTTGAAAGTGTTACGGAATCCGCAAAGATGGGATATTGAAAAAAAAATTATATAAGGAGAGATTTTTTATGTTGGAAGACTTATTTTACCTTTTCTAACTTTCATAGATTATTTACAAACACCTGTCACAATTGATTGTCGTGAGTTCCATAATCAACGAAGAAGCTAGTTGGTAAAAACATTCAATATATATTCACAGTATATGTATTTTAGAAAATAATTAAATTTATAACGTTAAAAGTATTCATTTGGAATCATTGTATTATTCTTAAAGGATGATTTTTCCGATTTCATTAGCTTTGAGAAAAAAAGTAGGAATAGTTAAAAAAATGGTAACATTTAATAGTTGTTATTGAATACTATACTCTCTCTCTCTCTCTCTCTCTCTCTCTCTCTCTCTCTGTATATATGTATTTATGTGTGTGTGTGTGTTATTTAGATGGTGTATAGTATTAAAAATATCACTCTTTACTGAGTAACAATTATACAAATATAACTTTGGCCTGTATATTTAGATTAATTCAAATGTAAAAGCTTAAATATCTCGATAAATAAAAAAAATGGAGTTATATTACTTTTAAAACATACAGCTCATGGAATTATTCTAAAGAAAAAAATAACGATAATGTACATGGCATTCTAATAATTTCAGTCTTATCGTGAAACCACACCTCTAAAATATACATAGGTGGATAAAAAAACAGTAGTTAAATATCAATTATCAAACTATCTTAAATTTACCAATGGAACAAATAAAACTTTTATAGTGCTTAATTTTGGCAATAATAAAGGGACTCTAGGTTGAAGCATCGTCTGGCGCAATATTCATTTTAATGAAAAATAAAAATGGCTTATCAGGCTCAAGGAAATACAATAACAACGAAAACTGTATCTGGCATTAATCTACATCAATAAATCACTGCGTTGTTCCCTCATCTACGTCTGTTTCAATCGCATTGGTTTTTCACTGATAAAGTGGATATTTTCCCATTTTATTGAGTTATTATATTGTGTAATTTATAATTATTTCTGTGATTTTAAATTATATACAGGAAGTTTTATATATCCTTGACTGCATATATTTACATATTTTATAAAAATTGTTTCTAATTTCTGATAAGATGGTACTTGGTAGCAGTTATTCCTGGGAACCCCCTCTTAAATTTATAATATTAATAATAAAAGGCTTTGCGAACCCAAAGGCTCGCTGTCGGTACCACCTATCGATTTTACAAACTTCCATCCACTAACAAATTCCGGGTCATCCTTCATAACTCAATTCTCCCATCTACGTCTTAGTATTCTCCACGAACGTTTAACAGACAGCTCACTGCTTATTATTTTTTTTTAGAAATTCGTTCTTTGACAAGTCTGAGTACTTTTCAAGCTTATCACAATATTTGCAATGATTAAGTTAACTATATTTTGCTTAATTTGTATTTTTTTTATTACTATATTTTGCTTGTATGTAAAATAGTTCAATACCTTCAGGCGTAGGTTAGTCATACTTCAATAAGGTAATTCTGAGATAGTCGTAATTCAATAACTAGTTACTGGTCATGTTTCACTAAGATTGAACCGATGGATGGATTGTAGTTTTATAGTTTTATTGAAATTTACTATTGTATTTTAATACGACCAGTATATGGAATGAATGATACATAATGGCATGGATAAAGGCTAGTAGAAAAAAACCTATTGGTAGCATCCAAATAAGAAATTCATCTTACAAGGCCACGAAGCCATCTTCTTTTAAGACGGGAATTGAAGAAGTATCTAGGTTTGAAACTAGAGTGCTCGAGGAGGAATAAAATTTGTCATGAATCGATTGATATTGAGTAAGGGCAGAGGGGTTGGAAATGGGACTGTAAAGTCATTATGCAAGACTTTATCCATAACAAAATAAGGAGCATTGAGAAATTTAAGATTGAACACCAGCGGAATTCGATAGCCTAGTGGAGGCCCCTAAGCTTTACTCTTATACATGCGTCTTATAATAACCATGTATATGAGTCTTTTTTAATTATTTATGGAGCTTAGAGTGTTTTTGTAGTATGTGTGGAAGTCACCTGAATCGGGTATTATTATAAATCTTAATTTTTAAGTTTCGGGGTCAAGTATACTCAGATACTCATAAGTTTAAATATCAAAACAAATAGATTTTTATGTAGACCTCTTGCATTGAAATAAGAGGATCCCAGTTACGTATAGGGGACACTTAGAGTGGCTGCCTCACTTCGGTTATCGGCCACCCTCTCTGGCTAGAAGACCCGGATCCCGCGAACCCCAAGCGACAGATATCCCGAAGACGAAGTGGACATATCTCGGGATACTCAGCCGTGAACTAAAGATTCAGGTGTCCCTAGCGGATCAATACGAGGGACATAAAAACCAAAGACCCCGGCCATCGGGTTTGATGGTCGCCGTGCTATTGGACGTCTGGGAAATCGTATCTTCTCCTATTGCTCCCTCATTCCTTCCCTTGCTCTCTCTCATTCCTTCCTCCTGCATTAGCTCCGCCGGCTTTATATTTAGTTTATTGTGTCCCTTCCGGTGTATATTCCCTCTGCTTCATCCATACCTCCGTTCATTTTCATCCTTATATTCGGCCTTTGGGGGTCTGGGAGTACTCTGCCTAAGAGGTAGTCCTAATTTTCCATTTCTGGCAAATATCGGTAAGAAGTAATTTGGTTTTATTTCTTCCGGATGTTATTGGAATGTAGAAGGAATTGGGGTATAAGCCATCTAAGGAAATGGTACATATTACACCTTTATTATCTGGTTTCAACTTATTCCGAAACATTTTTCGTAAATGATAACAAATACAGTACCCCTCTATGCCATGCCTTATCCTATCAACAACATCTTCTTTCATTGGTGATATTGCATCTTTTAATCAAATGAACGACTACTATTATCAATAGTATACCTGTATAAAAAACAGTGCCTATTTTATCTCATGTAAAATATTTAAAATATTACCTTTTATTTATCCAGTAATAGTTTTTAAAAAAAATCGTTTAACTTAGTTCCACAAATGAATCAAATTGTAATATTTTATTATTACTTATTTATATTTATAACTTATTTTTTATGGAATTTACTTTTAGTTTTAATCAAAAGATTTAGTTTCCATTTAACAATCCACCGATCGGAATATCATCTACAATAGTTACTTATAAATATGTATTTTTCTTTGATTTCTGTTAAAGTTTCTTATATTTTAGATAATATTTTTTTATTTATTAACTTTCCGAAGATATTTAAATTTATTGTTGCTCAGTCTTTCATACTATATCTATCTTAGTATGTTATTTCTTGTAAAATGAGAAAGACAGAAAATACTAAACGACATCAAATAGTAAACGAAATTAAAGGTGGTTGAAAGGAAGAAATTTTGTAACTCGGTTCCTAGCACTCAGTCCTTTTCAAAATAAGACAGAACAGGGATTGATTAACACTAAATTTCATTAGTGAAAATTGCTATTGCTCCTGTCAAGAAATTTGTAAAA
Organism: Arma custos; assembly: GCA_037127475.1. NCBI lineage: Eukaryota > Metazoa > Arthropoda > Insecta > Hemiptera > Pentatomidae > Arma > Arma custos. The sequence goes on from CM073763.1 coordinate 64,613,448, forward strand.
AAATTGTATTTCTAATATCTCCTGTAAGCAGATTTGGGACAAGTGTGTAACGTCCTGTAATATCCCAGGTTTAAATCTCGAATTGAAGTTATCTACTGATTTGTGTATATCATCTTTGCTTACCAAACAGTAACAAACTTTTAAACAGAACCATACACGTTTGCGATATTTTCCTAATATTCAAAATTGTTCACATTGCAAAGCGTTACGTTCAATAAAAAAATAAATTAATATCTGCCTTTATATATTCTTTTGAGCAAAAATTATGAATTTAATATTTCTTAGTGTGCACTCTTCTGTCTGCTCATGGAAATACAGACATAAGTTGTAAATTGGACTCGCTTGTAGACGCGAGATGACTAAGTGCACTCTTATGCTCAATAAGAGAAAACGGTCACTACTCCACTTCTTGCACTTCACGCGCACTCACAAATTAACTCGTGGTAGGGTTGGGATTCAGTGGAAGGAGGGAGGCATAAAGAGCGGTAGAGATAGCAGACAATAAGACGCGATACCCCGACACCCCGTCCTTCTTCGGGACAATCGACAGGCCAAGAAGGAGAGGAACCGGAGCTATCTGGGAGATCTGGCAATGGTTAAATATAATCTCCGACGTCTCCATTGTTCCTCGGCTGCGATAACTCCAAGCGTGGCTTATGCTCTTGTTGGTTCTCGATTTATCGTCTTTTGTGGAGCAGAGTCAGAGCTCTTTGTCGTTGGCAAGAATTTTAAAACCAACAGCGTCCTTCGACTTTTTGCTCTTATATCTCTCTCTCTTCTGGGCGGACATTGTTTCGGAAAGTTTCAGTTATCTTTGAGTCTTTGCGGTTCATACAATGGCCTCCGGTTAGTAGGTAATAAAACCAACTCCGGTAGTAGCAGGGAACAATCATTTCGGAATAAAAGTATATAATAGTACATTAACATTAATTCTCAATTTTATTGATGATATTAAACTTTTATAAATAATTAATTAATTACATTTATAAATATAAAGCATTATAACAAAATGTGACTAATCTTCTTCAACCATTGCGCTCCAAGCGATTATGACGCAATTCTTTTTCAGATGCGTCCAGAACTCAGGTGTTGGGAGTGGCGAGTTCATAATAGTTTTACAATGGAAATACTTGCATACAATAAAAATTTGTTTCAGAAATCATCACTGTTTTAAAATATGGAAAATAGACATTGTTTAAAAACATAATCTGATTTTCAAAAATGTTACACATTAATTTATTATTGGATACAAAGTATTTGTAGAAAAATCAAACTATCATCCGATTTATGGAACAATTTTTTTCGTTATGTATATCTAGTTACCTGATTTAGAACTATTTTGGCAGATTAATGTTGTAAATTTATAATTTATCCTTTTAATTTATATTAAATATTTAATGTTTGTATAAATTTATTTTTTAACACATTAGTGTTTTAGTTCGTGCTTCGTTTTTAACGTAAGGCTTTAGGTCATATTCGATTACGTTATAGCAAAGCCTAAAGTTGTATTTTAGTTATGGCTTAGGCAATATTTATCACCTATATTTTAAGAAAAACTTATTTTAAGAATCGTATTTTCCAAGTCTTTTCTCAGCAGGCGGACGTTCGATCAACCTTGGCGGTATACTCCCTTTTAATTTAGGAGCGACCCGGAGATAACAAGACAACTGGAGGAAGAAGGTAAGTTGTGGACTGGAAGCCCCGCTGGAGAAGAGCCTTAAATCCAAACTCAAACTATTTATACTCAGCTCCACCTCTTTCCTGGAGAAACTCCTTCTGTTCTACCTGCGCAACCTTTTTAATGTAGCTCTCTTTATACCCCCGCTCTGGAATTAGAGAAACAACCCTCTTCTTTTCCACCCCCGCTCTCTGGAAGAGAAAGGGAGCTAAAAATTTGCATTAATTGCCCGAGTTTATTCCGTCTAATAATTAATATAAATAAATATGCTAATGAATTCCGGACCCTTATTACTTTATTATAAACGTGAAACCTCCCTACCCGTTCTACCCTCGGAGAAAATACGACAATTTAAAACACAGGGCATTACAAAGTATGTTCTCGTCGTAAAATTTCAGGGCCGCCTTATCTTTGAGAAACACTGCCAAGAGAAGAGGGCTGCTTGAATTAAACAGGACAGGGAATGTGCGCTTCCTATTATTGAGCTGAAGAAATACTCTTATTATGTTGCTATTTTTCGTTCAACAAATATATTTAATATATTATTCCTTTAAATTAATGTGACCCCAAAACTAATATTATCAATTATCATATATTTTTCTTTTGCTAATACTACTTTTAATATTTATTTTTGACATATTTAATATTATTTAAGTTGAATCTGGCAACAGCCATTATTATTTATACATTATATTTTTTAATAATAGAACAGAAGAGAAACCAAAAATAATTGACCGAAGAAAGAACAGAGGATTCTTTCTTTTACCGATATTTTAGCTACGTTTCTATCTATGTATTAAACGTTTTAGTATTTTGAGTAGAGGAGAGTTTAATACATAATTATTTTTTCTGCAAAACAGAGAATTAATTAAAATTACATTAAGCATCATTAACAAATTTTAAAGATCTTTTCATGAGTAGAATCCTGTACATTTACCAGAACCATACACAGAACAATCCAAAGATTCACTTTTAAGATTATTTAGATGCCTACCAAGTTAAGTATAAATAATATTAAAAGGATTATTATTTGCCAATATATAGGAATTTATTTATTTTTGGGATTTTAGCCCAAAGCTTTAAGGAAGTAAAGTCAGTTAACACATATATTCATATGCTTTATTTATTTACTTTTCATTGGCTGTTTTTTGCCTTTAATTATTGTTTCTCGGTAATCAGTTTTTGTTTTTAATTTTTAAAAAAAATTCCAATGAAATTTTTTAAATTTTATAATTTCAGAATTGACTATTATTGTCATCTTTTTAAATATATGAAATCATGTACCTTATATAGAAGGGTCTAGGGTTCAGTACATGGCAGATACTATATTCCTTCTTTGACTAACTTAAGTTCTGTAAAGAGGTGCTTTGTCTGGTTTTTTCCTCCAGTTTAGGGCATTTATTGATTAATTAAGGTATAGATTAAATAATTTATCTTCGGAAGCTAGTTTTGAATCTAGGATCTGCAGCACAGCAACCTGGGATCCTCAGCACAGCAATCTGGGATCCTCAGCACAGCAACCTGAGATCCTCAGCACAGCAATCTGGGACCCTTAGCACAGAAATCTGGGATCCTCATCACAGCAATCTGGGATCCGCAGCACAGCAATCTTGGAACCTCAGCACAGCAATCTGGGATCCTCAGCACAGCAACCTGGGATCCTCAGCAAAGCAACCTGGGATCCTCAGCACAGCAATCCAGCATTCTACAAATTGAGCTGACCCGCTCCTTGGTTAATATTTATCTGTTTTTATATTTATATTTATCGGTTCCTTTTGTCAATTTTTTCTCATAAGAAAATAAAAATTCTTTTCATACTTCAAAAATATCTTTCGTCCAATGGTTCCTTATTTCTAACTCCCTGTACTGCGTTGTTCCTCGACGCTCCAAGAACAATCTGTAGTACGGGCATTTCTTCGTGACCCATTACAATCGCTATTATAAAGAAGACCCTTTTGAGCGGACTTTAATTAAATGTAGAAGAGACCTGAAGACGATGGTTTATTGCCACTTTATCTAGAGCTCTATCTCAACTATAGGCCTCTTCGCTATCGTAAACCGGGCGAGGAGGCGAACCCCTATTAGAGCGGTTTACGATCTGATTAGGGGCTAAATCATTCAATGTAGCCTCTCTTCGATAAATAAAATAGCTCTTAGTTTTATGTTTCGGTCTCTGTCGTGTCATAAAACCATCTCGTAGGCTCCCTCAATCTTCACTTATCTCCCCATGTCCGCCATTATACGCTTCGTTTTACATTTGATCAATCGTTTGAATACCATCTTTGATTAGTTAATGGTCCGAGTTTGGAGGTAACTTAGCCTCTTATTTGTGATTTAGGTCTATAATTAAAACCTCCGATATAGTTAATTGAATTACGATGATCTTGAATTTCTTTTATATTCCAGTCTAAGAAGTTGGTTTATTAACGAGGCTAAGAAAGAAAAATGTAAACTTTCTCATTCTTACCGAACGGCCTCCTCAACTATTATCGTCATTATGTCTTCAATAAATAAAAAAAAAGCATTTTTAATAATATTTATTAAAAACATTTACCACTACAACCCATGAAGGGTCTTAGGTTCGGTACATGAAAGAGACTGTTCTATTTTTAAGAGAACACACCCTAGTATCCGTCATTTTATAGAGTCAGGGTGAGCCTCAGGTGATTCTATAAATCCCATACATCCCATCCGTGGCTGAAAAAGATTAAATAATTTATCTGTAACAGCCGGATTTAAATCTGGAACCTTCAGCATAGCAAATCAGCATTTTACATAATGAGCTGCCACGCTTCTCTGAGTTAAAAAAAAACGCACATTCTTTTTATTTATTTAAATACAACTTGTTTTCCCCTGACTTGGGTAACCACTTTGCAGAGTCTGAGTCAGCCCCAGGAGGGTCTCCAGATCGCTTAGGTCCATCACCTCTGATTAGCAGATTAAATCAATTATCTGCCACAACCGGAGTTGAACTAAATATATTCCGTATGGCAACTTAGCGCTCGACCACTGAGCTGCTCCTTTCCCATTAAATATCTTCAATAAGTATTCTAAAATTAATGATTTTAGTATTTATCTTTATGGAGTTTGAAGTTGGAGTCAAACTTAAATGATATGCATATTTTATAATTAGTGATAAAATGGCTCTTTATGAAACATTTAATTGACTGTTTATCCACCCGGGCTGTAATATGCTCCTTATTACGGCTGTCAGTTAAAACCCACAGGAGTGGCGATCCTCTCGACCACAACTCAGCCGGGACAGCTAAAAGAGCGTCCCCTGTCAATAGCAAGTAGCGCCGGCAAAGGCTCCTAATAGCTTCCTTCGCCTGATATGTTTATGTCGTATCCTCCTCGTCGTATCCTTCTTGTCGTCTCTACGTATCTCTTGTGCTTTTCAGCTCCATTATATTTTACATCCAACGGGGGCTTGTCATAGGCAAAATTCCAATAGGCATGTATTCTGTCTTCCTTCCATTATTGTACAGTCCACCGGGTAGCCAGTAAAGCACTTGCGAAAGTCACTAACCGTTTCTTCAAAATCTTCTAAGGACTCTCTCCATTAGAATATAGAGAAAAATTTCATTCATATCTGTGAGGTAGATTTCGAAATGGCGGGCAAACAAACTTTGGCTTTTAGGCTTTTTTTGTTTTTTACTTAAAACCTTTTATTATTTCACAGAGCATTCTATCTAGTTATGTGGAATTAACGAACATTAAATTATTCGTCTAGCGACTAACATAAAATGATAACTTGGTTAAGTGATGCGATCAATAAAGAAAAACGTTTGTCTTGTGATAAAATCTGGAAATGTGTTTTTGACTTGAGAATCATTTTCAAGAATTTTACCCTGAAGGAATTATTTCAAATTTCTGAACAGATAGAAATCTGACGAAGATAAGTCAGGCGAATAAGGTGGGTGTGGTAGGACTTCGTAATCCGGCTGTCGTGAATCACGAGGTCTAGCTTTGTCGCATGGGAGCATAAGTCCATTCCGATTGATCAATGCAGGTCGTTATTAGATTAGTTTTTGTTACATTACGTAAATATCCCTGCATACGATGTTGATGTGATGGTTTCAATCCGTGTAGAAAGGAGAAATAAATTCCTGCTCTTGGCCATCACATAAAAATTCAAACCTTCAGCCAACGCCCGTTCGTCATACATAGAAATCAATAGGTTTTTTGTTGTAAATTTGGTATAGACGAATGTTCCGTTCGTTACTTCCTCTTACCCCGGTAGTAAAGTTTCTTATAGCTTGAGCTGTAAGATCCAAGTTTAAACTCATAGGAGAACATTACATGAAAATCGCGTGTTTCCGTGTTAAATTTTATTCGTTCAACTGCAGTGAAAGTAAATAATATAATATTATAATATAAAAACAGACTTTTGAATTTTAATCGACCCAACAATTTGTAAAAAAACATATTCTTAGGATCCAAATGTAATAGGAGGTATCACGTTTGTTCCATATAATTTTAGAACTGTTTTCCATATAAAACAGTTAATGTTTTATTAACTGAAAAGCAAGGAAGAATCTTTGCCAAAGGAGAAGACGACACTTGTTCCTCCAGACGATAATTATCCAGTTTAATATCACGCTCGCCTGGACATAGCTGGAGAGGACACCCGCCAGTGCAAGGTGGCTAAGGGAACTCTTCAAGTCGTCACCTACAGGGCTGTCTGCTCCTCAGCCACGGTCAGTCTCCTGTACAAACTTTATCAGTCTGATTGCCGAGGGCAGGGGGATAGCTAGACAGAGAGAGAATGAGAGAGGGGGAGGGAGTAATTCAACAGTCATTACCAGGGCTTCTCCTCTTCGGGGGAGTTATGGTCAATCTTAATATGAAGTGAGCTTGTTTATCAGTAAATTTATTATGACAATAATTGAGGCGTTGATATAGAAAAGGTTGAAAGTCACGAAGAGATAATTTTACAGGAGAAACAAAAAACTGTTGTGACGACTAAATATGAATGTTTCAATCAGAAAATATAGTAGGGGAGAAATCTGACGGTTGAGCTTAATATAAGACAAATCACCTCCTTGCACAACTGTTGTCTGAGAAACACTAAAGTCTTCCACGTTCTAAACCCAAGACCCTTCAGAGATAGTACTGGTACAGATTTTTTTCTATGAACGTTTTTTTTACTTACTACCTCTTCCATTTCAACGCCTGTGTTCATTCAATTAGACGTTGAAAGTAAACTCAATGGCATTTCTGATTAAATAAATTGTCTGCCTTAGCCGGATTTGATCCAGGGCCTTCGGCAGGGCAGCATTGAGCTACTCCGTTCCCTAAAATATATGACTGAAAGTACAATAATAATAAGTAGCCTGCTGTTTTATTTATGAGCTCAAACGAACCATCCCTGGAATAGTATGGACTGGAAGCAATATCCGGAAAAGCCTGAAGGCAGCGCTCACTCGGATAGAGGACAGCTGACCCGGGTCGAGATAGAAGAGTAGTGAAGACAGTGATACGAAGAGGATGCTGGAGTGGTTTATGGCTTTGTTTTTCCTGAGGGGGGGCGCTATGACCCCCTCCTTCCACAAATCTCCAAGGGGCGGACAAACAGATCCTCTATATATCCAGAGGATGGACAGTCTCCTCTCACAAATACACTCATGTAGCCAACAACACTACAGCTACCCGCCCTTCTTTTATGGACTGATTTACTTACTGGGCCAAGCATTTCGGCTCCCTCCAAGGATATATGATGGTCGTCCAGAGATATATTTCACGTCTCCGATCTAGAGAATACAGAGATCATTCGCATCAATATTGTTGACAAAACAAAACTTGGAGGATAAAAATGAGGCCGTATTGGTGTTTTTATTCGTCGAAAACCTTACTCCAAAACCCGAAATCTGAAAAACCCATCATTAAAAAAAATGAAATATTGTAGTATAGGCGTATTGTTACCTGTCCAACCTCTTTATTGGGGCGTTAATAAACACTGTATTAATTATAAATTCAGAATATTTCTTCCATTATTGTAAAAAAAAAAATCATTTGTTCAACTCGATATCTTTTCGTGATACTACACTAATTTTAAAGAAATTTCCCTGTTACGATTATAAAAATATACGTGGATTTTTTTTTATTGGTATTAGTTCACAACTAAATTTGTTGTTTTCAATCAGTAGCTTTATATTTCGAGTTAGACCTTTTCTAATTTCTTTAAATGGGTTTTATAAAATTCAAAACTATTGTTCTGCATGGATTTTTCTTGCTTGTTTGATTTCATTTTTATTAATCAATGCAATAAAACTCTAAACTAGATGCGTCAGACTATATCCGATGTTTAGACACGCTAAGCTCTTATTACCCCTCAGTAAAGCTGGTAGTGTATTTCCTGCGCCGTGCCTATTTCTAGTTAAACCAATACAAAATTTTTGGATACAGATTCCTGATGAATACTGAAAATTATTTAATTGTGAATTTTGAAGAAGCACTGAAAACATATTGCATTCCATTCCACTATTAAATTATTCTTATGTATAGAACATTAAATTCAATTCCACTTTAGCATAAAAAAATATTAAATTTACGAACTATGACACAAGGATATCTGCAATATTTGAAATAACTTCTTAAAGATTTAAATTATTAAAAAAATTTGCCTCAAAAACCGCTTATAGAGGATAGTATGGATTATTTATTCGTGAACCTCATTTCATCCTTAATCGTGAGGTGTTTCATTATAGTAATGGATTGTAGTTTGAAATTAAATTTAACCCTAATTAAAAATAATTATTTATCATATTTTACATATGTGTTGTATTTTTATCAGTGTTAAATCCGTGTTTGTGGTGACAGTAGCTAATTCAGATATTTCAGACGTGAAGTCATAGTACGATATCGTTCACATTAAAAAAAAAAAAAAGGTTTTTCCCATTTCCATTCTATGAAAACGTTCAATGAAGGAGAGAAGCGGATATTCCAGGAGGGATTTAAAAAAAATAAAATGAAATACAATGAAAGTCACCCTGATATTCCTTTTGATATTTAAATTGAACCGCAGCATTTTCGCCAAAAACACAAAGGATTTTTTTAATTAAATATAAGAGGGCTCCTCCCTTTGTACATAAATCGCCATCAGGATACGACTCATGTAATATTCGAATAATTCAGGATCTGATGGACAATATATTTTATTTTTCTAAAGGTGCTCTACTGCTACGACCGCTATAATTCAGAGGTATTTTTTAATTAAGGCCATTCGCGAGAGGGCTGTGTCTTTGTGCCATTGCGGGTATAAATATCTTGCAGTGGGTAGGGCGGACGGCTCCGGTCTTAGTGGACGGAGCGTTTTCCCGTCCCCTGAATTAATCCAAGGGCCAGCCCTTATTTATGGGCTTGAGTCATCAAGCATTGTTTCGCCCCGAGCATCCCCTGATGGAGGAAATTATTTATGACCCAGTTTTAATGCCGGATCACCTCTAAATCAGGAGGGCCTGACGTTTTTAATTCTTAAGGGGCTCCCTCACCCCAGTGGGGGGCGCTGAATTACTGCCCTGCTGATGCAGCCTTTGAATACTCTATCGATTGTCCCCCCCTGTCCATCTTATCTCCCCCCTCTCTGTCACTTTAATTATTGTGGTTGTTGTTATAGCAAGGGTGTGTTGGTTAAATATTTTTATTTCTTCAGAACGTTCTCATTTTTAATTGCTTCTGTATGAACCCCACATTCGAGTATATAATAGTACATAACATGAGTATAAGTATAGTCATTGTACTATAATTTCCTACAATTAACTTGAGGGTCATTTATTCAATTGATAGTTATTTATTTAATCAATGATAGTTATTTAATAATAATAATACTGCGAGACTAAACCTTCCACATCACAAATAGAAAATTTCGAGAAAATGTATTATAAAATTTTTTTATAATTATTTTAAAACATAAATCTTCAGATCACTTAGAAACCTTCATCAAGAATTATAGCTTGTAAATGTTTCAAGACAAAGATAAAAATCTGTGATATTGATTATAAGAAAAATAAATAACTGAAAATATTTTGCTATTCATGGATTTGGGCATTAGTGACTAATTAGTATTGACTAGCAAATTTAGCATCTATTTATGAACACATTATAAATAACGGTATATTTTTTTATAAATAGCGATAGATATGATAAATTTTAGTTATAGCTTTATGAAAGGAAAATAGGAATAAAATAAACTTTTGTACTGGATATATTTAAATCCACTTTTGGGAAGCTATAAATAATATATTATTACAGGGCCAAGCGTATACGAACAGGGGTATTTTAGAGATTTAAAATTAGTTGAAGAATAATCCAAAGAAATGTTATAATGATTTAATAAGATTGATGTAATTGGGATTTTTTTTAATATTAGAAGAAAAAACTTATTTCTTTTAGTTATACGCATTAAGGTTTACTTGGTGAACAGGATAAATAAAAAATGGTTTAAATAATTATTCCTGACTAAACGTGTCTAATTTTATTTCATGGTTGAATTTCAACACGAATTAAAAAATAGTTTAATCTTTTATTTCACATTATGTAGATTTATTATTTCTTCAATTATTATAAATAATTTTTGTATAATGAAATTCTTTTCACTATTTCACATGGGATGAAGACGTCTAGAGTATTTTTTTATGAATTAGCCCTATATGTTGAATCAGGGGGAAAACCAATATAAAAATCCTCCCTTTAACGAACCCCCACGTGTTATGAACATACCAGAGGCGCAGAGCCCGAAGACTATCGGTATTGGCCTTCGGATTGCAGGGCCCGGGGAGAGAGAAGAGAAAAGACTCCGCGGCCATTCCATCGCTATCGGCACTACAATGAGGTGTTTAAATGCATCAGCCTTCTCCCGCCTTTTTTTGATTATGTTTTATCGCGCGGAAAATCGGGGCCGGCCTGACAATTACCTCAGTAAAAATAAATAACTTCTAGCCTTCTCCTACATTCTTAATGCCATTCTCTCCCTAGAGGCGGAATCTATCGTAGTCTTAGTATTGTTGGAGTTCCAATGATCTATACTGGAAGAGAAAGGATACGATTTAATCGAAAAGCCTAAATTATTTATTTATTACAATATTCAATTATAAAGAAATGGCTTTAAGTCCTAAATTCTCCTAAGACAAATTAGTCTTTACACGACATAAGACATAAGACCCTTTTCTAAGTAACAGAATGGGTTCCCGAAAGAATGGGAAAAATAAAAGTTTCTATGCACATATGCATGCGAAGCAATGAATTCCTCAGGAATAGAAAAATTAGACCCAACTCGTTTAAGGACAACTTTTCTTAATTTCGAGTATGTGAGTGGCTATGAGAGTGGTGAAGTGAATACGAAACCAAATAAATGGGGTAAACCAATTGTAGAGAGTCGACTATATCTGTTATTTCAGTATTGTAGGCCCATTCCTGATGTTAAATATGATTTTAGAACGTTGTAGAGACTCTACTGTTTCTAGGACAAAGGTGGTGCATAGATTTGTTTTGTGCGAGATCACGCTCAACCGCCAGCTTTTCTTTCAATTAGGGACAACCACTTAATAGAGGCTGAGTGAGCCCCAGGAGGGTCTCCACACGCCACAGGGTCTATCCCTGGCTGTAAACAGGTTAATTAGTTTATCTGAGGCAGCCAAGTTTGAAACCGAAACCTTCGGCTCAGCTATTAAGCGCTCTACGCTAGAATTACTTCGCTCCCTTTTATATTTAAATAACTTTAATTCATTTAATGATAATGTTGTTTGTGAATTTTCCTTTTCGAAATCCCAATATTTGTTATTGGTTGTATTATTTCGGATCGGGAAAATTCAACTTCAATCTTAATAAAATCAACTGCTCACCACATTATGTATAGGTAACGGTATTAAAAAGTTTTATAATTTATTTATCCTTATAACACAATAGTTGTATCTAAGCCATATAATAATAATGTACTTAGAATCTTCTGAGTTTCAATCGTATAGTTTTACTGTTGTATGTGTTCTGTATTTTTTAAAAAAAGTACAAACATTTTATAACTGTCCGGTTGTTTTTGTCACATCAATATCACCGGTAGCCATGTCGCCGAAGGGTCTCAATAAGAAGCCTTGAGGAACACCACTCACCTAGAAATATAGAGCTGGTGAAGAAAGCGCCTAACTGTTATTGCCGGTCGATCGCGGGTCCCTCGTTCAGTTTTATCGTTGAGAGGCCATTTTAAAACGGAAACATAGACAGGGAGTATAGTTTTAAATTAAACATGGGGCCCTAATAAAGGCCTTAGTTGGAGATATACACCGAGGTTATGTATGGGCAATTGGCTCAGCTCCGGGCAACATAAACTTTTATGTGTTTGCTTACTGGGGCCGCTATCGATCTGAAGGGGCAGGCTAGGCAAACCTTCAACACGCTCTGACTGACGGCTGTCCACCCTCTTTCTTCTATTTTCTTATCCAATCTTCTTGTTGCTTCCTTCTCATTCTCTCTTCTGTCTTCTCATATGGACAAATATGTGAATAACCAGAGTGTTCTTTTATTATTATTAAAAGTTTTTGGTAGGTCGGTTGTTTTATATTTGAGGTGTAACATCTATTGGTCATCAACGCCTAAGTATAATTTGTTATGTATATATATATAATAATAATAATAATAGACCATCATATCATCATATACCTCACAATAGACCTGACATCTTATTGACAAGGCAGCAAAGAAAGCAACAATTATATAGATACGAGTTCCTTTCGATGATAACCTGCAAAAAGCAATAGGGGAAAAAATTCGGAAATATCAGGAGGAGCTTAGCGATATATTTTTAACATATTTTTAGGCTGGTGAAGGTTGTAGCACTACTAAATTTAGTTTCTATTAATGGCCTTATTCCTGAGGAAACAATAAAATCCTTGAAGATCGTTAAACTTAACAAGGAAGTTGAAATACTACAAAATGTGGTGTTATTAAGAACTGTGAGCATAATATGAAAATTTTTAAATATTGATAAATATAAGGAGTAAGCTTAACCTTGGCCATGGTCCAAACTAACAAGTTTTATCTTTTTTCATTCATTTCCCTTTTAACATTCTCAATAAAGGACTACCAACGTATCAATGGTTTGGGGGAAATGCTTTAATAAAGTCATCACATTTTAAAAAATAATTGAAAATGCTTAATACAATTACAATCTATACAAGGGAGCGTAGTGTATCAATGGTAGGGTGCTGAGTTGCCATGTCGAAAGTCTTGGGTTCAATTCCAGTTCGCTGGCAGACTTTCATTTATTCTGTTAGCGGCCGAAAATGGACTCTGTGGTATCTAGAGATCCTAGGTCTCACCCAGCCTCTTTTCGGTGGGTACCGTTGATTGAGGGAAAACCTAGCGGTTGAGCGCCATGTCGGACAAATCACCGACCTGCACTAGCGTTATCCGAAAACATTATAGTCAGTACCATGTACCGATCCGAATTATGATTTATATCTTCTTTGATTCATTTGTCTTTATTTTAATTTAAATTGTTTACCTATTTAGAACTTTTGCAGTGTAAATGCATATCATATCTTTTGAATCTCTCATCCAATTTTAGCGCTGGAGATGATCCAGATGTTAAATTCTTAAGGTCGTTTGGATATAGTTACTTTTGAATTTTAAAAAAATATCGAATGAATATATGTTAGTAAAGTCCGTTTCTGAATTGATTTATGATTGGGTTCACAGGTTGCATGCATGGGACTTGGTTCATTTTTTTTTTTCTTTTGGAATATGATTGTTTTGTGGTATTGAAGATTTTTAGTGTGCATTCTTTGTTTGCTTTCTTTGTATGTGCCGTTATTGCGCACAGTTGCGTCCTGGCCTTTGCGGAAGATACGGGTTAATTTATCCCGCGAGACGGCCAGCTTGCAGTGAGTCAGCAAGGCACCGGCTATGACTCAATTAAGCACAACTGATTTAGTGCCCTGGCAATAAACTGGTCCTCCGCTTCGATGTTAGTGCTCTTGTTAAAACTGTTGGGCCGAGCTCGGACCCGCCGTCATCAACTCCACAAATAGCTCGTTAAACGTCTCCTATTGTTTGACATATGTTGGTCGTTATTCAACTTGCTGAGGAGCCGAATCGGATCTCAATGCCGTCAACGTCTGCCAAATCGTTTGGGTCCGACTAAAGTCGTAAATTTTGGTCCTAGTATTTTTTCCAATGATGGATTTAGTGGACAATATTGCAATAACAATTATTTTCCCAAACGAAGTGTGAGCATCTCACTGGAAACGCTCACTGTAGAAGTAAGTCATTAACTGATTATATTTTTAATTACTAACAACTGTAAATTTCCATTATAATTTATGTTATACTAAAATATACTTAATTTAAATGTAAATGGTTGACTGAATAATGCTAAGAGTGGTGTAAAATGGTCTGGGGGTGCAGTCAATGATTTTCTACGTTTGTAGTTGGACTCTTCATTGCCCTGGAGATGGCCTAAATCGTAGGCCGAAACGCACTCACAGTAAAGAAGTCATTCTCATTTTGTGCAATCATCGGCTGCATCCCCTGACTATTTTACTATATTCTCTAGTGTATTAATCGTGGATATTATTCTGTCAAAAAAATGCTAGTGGTATTCGCATAGAACAAATCAATTTGAATATAAGTCCCTTAAAAAAATGTCACTCTCTCAATCCCTCACTAAGTCATCTTCATTTCTCAGTTTATACGGTTAATTTCAAACAACTAAACGGCCTAAATAAACTATTTATAGGTAAATATAATGTGGCCAGATTGCCCTCAGCTGACAGATGAGAATCGTCCTACCTGATGTCATCATTTGTCCCCTTAGGTACTGCCCAATTTTACAATAGTAGAGTGCTGAATAACATATTTTTACATTTTCTTACTCACCTTTTTCGTTTAGAATATAATACGTGATATTTGAAAGGAGCAATCCTACTTCAAGCTTATAGATGTAGCTCTTAAGAAAAAGGTTTGCCAATAGATTTGCCTATTGATTCGTTCCAGAGCTATTGATATGAGTATGTTTTAAACACTGATTCAGACTATCCTTTAAAAACATGTTATTCTTCTTATTTCCAAACACATTGTTATTATAAAAGTGGTCATTATCCTTAATGCTATTGAAGTTGTCGTTTGCCAATTGGCTGTTTCGTGTACTTGAGTGGCTCCCTTAATTCTAGCCTTAAAAAAAATGAGAATAACTTTTTTTTTTAAACAGATATCTCTACTAAAAAAAGAAGAAGATTCACGTTTGCTAACATTACAGATGTAAAATGACATTTTTTTTAAAGACCCATTCACAATAAAATATAATAAGCTATTATTACATAATGCACATAATCAAGATTTGTTTTTAATTGAGTTAATCCTTTTTTTATTATGTTTCAGGTGAGTAAAAGACGATAGATTCCTTTGGTAACACCAGGCGGCCGACAGATATCGACAATACCAACTGTAGAAGTGATAATTGGGAGTGGCTAGAGGTAACCAATATTCGCTAAGACAAACCCAGCGGCCGTTGTAAGACACACAACTCAAGTCAAACAGCGGGCTGCCTTTCTCGATTTCAGGTCGGCATTGTGTTTAGCTTGCCCCATGCCCGTGTTGATTCAGTCAATTTAATAATATCTGCTTCGCCTAGCTTCTGTTTGCGATTTCCCAAACTCCCCTGACGGCTATCTCGATGCTACGATGAATGGTTTGTTTCGTCCTTTTGGAAATTCCTGGAAGCTCGTCCGGTGTTTGATCCACAGTAGTCGAAAATCGAGTCGGAATTCAGCAATAATGTTGGAGAACATAGAACTTTAAAAAAAAACACAAATAAATTAACCATTATTAATTTTCGCCCTCTTAGGTAACCCGTTTTAAAAGGGAATAAAAAGTTCTTGTTTTTGCCAACTTTCGAAAGGAACATAAAATAGAAATCCCGAAACCGTAGTATCAAAATACTCGTTAAAAATCCCCATACTGATTATACCTGGATAGAAATAACTTAGGACTCTTACTGTAGAGCATCGTCGGATTAGAAATAGCAACAAAGAGGATCCTTAAATGAATAAACTATAGCAACAATAAACTAGGGTAATTTTTATTGCCAGTTTTAGTGATATTGAAAATGGTATAAGCAATAATAAGTTGAGTTCGTTTCTTTATTTGTACACCTTACAAGCTGGATTTTATTTTCGTTTATATGTTTCTTCGGAACTTTTCTAGTTCCGGAATGAAAGAATTTTTAAAATAATTTATTTTTGACATTTTATCAACTACTAATTAATCTGAACCGAATATAAAGAATTCATCATTTTTATTCAATAATTAGGAATAATCGCTATTTTTTCGCAAAAAAATATTGAGTCTATGTGTTTATTTGTTTACCTTATAAGTTGGATTTTTTTTCGTTTATACATTTCTTCGGAACTTTTCCAATATCTGTATGAAAGAATTTTTAAAATGAAATTTAAGTAAATATTTGTTGTCCTTTTAATAACTACTAATTAATCTGAACCTAATTAAATTAGCTCATGAATTTTTTTCTCAGGACTTATAAATTTTAGTTTATTCATAATTATGAATATTTATTTTTTATACGCACGAAGTAAACATTATTAATGTTATTAATCCGAATCAAATGGGAATGATTCTTGAAGCCGCTCAATTCGGATCCGGAGTGAGTTATCCAACCAGTCGCCGAGGCTGACAGACAGTAATGAAAGGTGCTGAGAGGTAACGGATTCAAATTGCAGAACGATGAGAGGAGCTATCTGTGTGACAGCTACAGGAGGCATCCAGCCATCAATCAGCTCATCGCCCATCCATCAGTGCTGCCATATTTACAGCCTGTCTCTCCATTTTTCTCCTGATTCCACCTGTTGTGGCAGCACTGGATCAGTCAATCTCCGATACCTGTCGATTGTTAAATGACAATTGCGATTAATCTACTATGCTTTCCTGATCGTAGAAAAAACTTTAGGGCTTTTGAAATGGACTTAAGGTATAAATAATCGGTGTGATATTTCAGTAATAATATTTTCAATTTTAACGCTAATGTATTTAAAAGATACAAAGTTGATTCAAGAAATTTAAATAAAGCAGTTGTCGCTAATTAGCTTAGAAAAAAAAATGGTTGGTGAGTGTGACCTCTTTTCAAAACCGTTATCCTAGCAATACAGTTTCTACCATGTAATGAATTCAACACCCCTTATGTGCTACACTGGTACAAGTTACGGATATCCTAAAACCCCCTATATTACACCCTGTTCCTAATTAAATTTGTTGAGTAAATTGGGATATAATAACCATTATACCAACTTCAATAAAAAATAAATTAATACATTAAAATTTTCAGGGTGTGCAGTCAGTGATTACACAAAATAAGAATAATTTATTTTACTGTGCCAAACGTTTGACTGTAGAGTTGAAAATTGATAATTGACGCGTCACCTCAGACTAGACACCCGACCTGAAGATGCCGAAACGTTGCCACATTGAAGTAAGTTATTCTTATTTCGAGTAATCTGTGATTGCAACCCATGACTATTTCAATCCATTATTAGAATTATCCAGTGATTTTCGACGTACAGAAAAATAAGTTAGAATGAAAATATTACGAAAAGTAAAAAGTTAATTCTTGTTCATTTATGACATCAGTACAATGATTAGTTGTAGCAGTATCAAGCCTAACGATACTAATCGGCCATTAACCATGGATCATTACTTGTAGCAATGAAAACTTTTTTTTTTACTAGGTCAAGAAAAGAAAAGAAAAACAAAGAATTTTAATAAATATTCCTCTATTCCTCCAACCTAATTCGAAACTTAATCAAAGCTCCTTCCTCCGTAAGAATATTTCAGATGCATATATAAAATATATTTGCTCCTGCAGTAGAGGATATTGGAGAGGCGCAGGTAATATTGGATTGGCACTTTTAAATAAATAACTAAATGGAAGAAGAAAAGGGAATGCGATAGATGTAAGGATAAGCTGAAGGGCGATTGTAGAAAGTTATCTCTGAGGCTTATAAGAAGGGAGAAAGAGCTCGTGTATAATCAAGAAGGAGGGGGAAGGGAAAACAATATTGATAGAGTTTTATTAAAGGGGGCACCGTCCTCAGAACTCCTACCCCCCAGTTTATTGCAATGAATGCATCAGGCCAAGTTGGAGCCGCCTGCCCTACACTTTATGCCTCCCAGTCACTTGTAACTTGTCTAGGCGGCTAGCTTATCTCGTAGGATCGCTTGTGGCAATCCTTACATATTAAATTACAATTATATTTTCTCAATTTGAACATAAACATAAAAAAATCACAATGAAATATATAGTTGAAAAATCTTTGAGTAGGTATACATTTATAGCTTTTGACCTATATTCAACTGTTTTATTTGAAAATTTAAAAAAAGTACTTTTATTTTATAGTTGAGATGTTTGGTAACAAAATGTGGTACATCCATTTTGCCCAATTTTTTTTTTAAGTTTTAAATCCCAGAAATGATGTATTAGATGCGTTTTTTTCAAAACCATCTAAATTCTTCAAAAATCAATACCAAAAGATCCCATTTCCTATTTAAAGTGATTACATCCATTACATCAAATGAAATTGTTGATGTATGAAAAATCAAAACTATGTATGTATGTATATACATATGTTGTTTAATTATATTAATTAAAGTGATTTGTTTTTATAATGTCTGTTTTATTTATTTATTTATTTTTTATCAACCAAAAACTAACCAAATATCGATATTTTCTTATCAAAGCCAGGTGTATTATTATTATTATACCCAGCATATTTTTCATATTAAATGAGATTTAAAAAAGAGAAGATCATAAAAAAAATAAAAAATGTTAAATTGATTTTTTTAAAAATTGAATCGGTTTTTATTAGTCTTGAAAATGGATGTAACCGGTTTTGAAGCCAAACGCCTCAATTTAAACTATTTACTTTTACAATTTTTTATAATTATTGGTCATTTTTTATGAGTTATAAATATTTTTATTTTTACTATTGTATCGTGTCTATTCCAATAGATTCATTTTTAATATTGTCTTTTTTAATTCTAGTTATTTGGGTTTTAAATATTTTGGTGTCTTGTCTATTCAGACAAGAAGAACATTGCCGGTCTTCTGAAGAAATAATTTCTATGTTTCAAATTATTTTTTATCTAATAATGTTTATTATGCTAAATTATTCTTTCCATTGCTGTAGGTTAGATTGTTTATCTTAGTTGTTTGCAGGTATTCTAAAAAAATAATCACACCATTACTTAAATATTAATAATGATTGGAGGATATGCTAATTTATATTTAATCGAAGTATTATTTACGTTAGCTATGAAAAGAGTAATAAAAATTTCGCTAAAGACTTGATATATTTTAATCGGGAGATTTATGCGTTTTGCTAAACAATCCTTTCCGGACAGGAATTAAAGCTGGCCGCCACAAAGTCCCTACATAAAGAAAGATTTTTTTTTTGTGTAGTCTCTATCGCTCATGAAAATGTAAATGGCACTTTGACTGGTTTATGTTAATCTTGATTAAAAATCAAGTGAGGTTTATGGTTATAGATAAGGCGACTGACGTATGTAAGGGTGGAAACGCTTTTAGGGCCCAGCTATCCTAAGCTGATTTATTTCAAAATGGTCTTTATAACTTGGAACTGGCGCTAATAGTTTGAGGTTTCGGTATGTGTTAGCATCGCCTTTATAGTCTTCTGTCGGTTCATCCCTTTATCTCGAGTATCGCAGACAGAGTTATAAATTTAAGCTTAATAACAGGAGAATATTCCGTCATATAGGAACATGTTGGGTGCTTCATATCCTATTAGTCCAGATATATTGAAGGCAACGATAAAAAAAATATTGCCCTATCTATGTTACATATCATTATTTTATTATTTCGCATTTTATTTAAAATAAATATTAATAAGCCTAATATTAATAAGGTCAAACGAATAACAAATATCCCCAAATAGACTAACTTCGTTGCCTTTCCGTTTGTTTAAAAATTATTTTGTTGACTTACCCAATTATTCTATTTTCCAGTTTTCTTATTACTTACCCCCATGGTACGTCAATAACAAAACTCTGCACATAGTGGGATATACTACAACCGCTTTCAAGAAATACGGACACCGGAACCGATAGAGTTAATAGCCACTCATGCCTGATAACACTAGGATGTGACTTTAAAGAACGTGGTTGAGGGAGCTTTTATCATAAGAATTTAAATAAAGCCACGAGTGAGGTGTAGTACTGCTGGATACTGTTCTTCTTCATGCCTCTCAAATCATTTTGTTCTATTTTACTGACAGCCAATCAGCTGATGGTCAATTATTTGTATTAGATAGGTGTGGATACAAACATAAATAGAAAAAAATATTATTACTTATCTCTTAGTTAAGAATTACTCTTAACCAATTTTGGTTAATAAATTTAGATAGGACTAACTCTTCATTGAATAAGTGGTCAAGTCTAATTTTGTCCAAATTGAGATTTTTGTACGTAACGAAGCGGAACCGTGCTATTCTCGAAGTGCATAAGGGGACAAGTCGGACTTTGGCTGGAATCGGAGTTATTCTCTTATACTTACTATAACACTTACTCTATTAACAAGCCAAATAATAAGATAATGACACTATTCCGCTTCTTTCAGAGTAAACTTAACTCATTGTGGACGAATTTTGACTTAACCACTGATTCACTGGGGCTACGGAACTATTGATAGATGTTATAATAATAGAAATCGATAATTCAGGAAGGCACTCTAAACCACTTCGCGCAAACATTCCACGATCACTCCATTCCTAGGATTTAACATCATGGGGAAATGAATAGATCGGGACGAGGAGGAGATTGGAGGATTAGAAGGAATTAGAGTAGAAGGTAAGATCCTGATCCGAGACGTCGAGGATTGATAAGAGGAGTTCATTTCCTGAGCGAGCATCGCCAATATCCAAGATCCTGGATTATTTGGACAAGGCGCCCCCTCATTGCATATTCAGCGCTGACCCCTCCGTGTCTTCCAGCGCCACTATTATCCTCCTCGTGTCCTGTCCCTGTCAGCGGTTTGTTACGCTTTGTTTGCCCCTTCTTTAGCTATAATGAATAATTGTTTAATTTACCCTGGATAGAATTAAAATCTCTCTAATGGCTTTAGAATAGCAATTATCGGCATTTGTTAATTAGCTGGTACGCAGGGAGTAATCCGATATTGTTTATAACCTTCACACTGATAATTCAGATACTGATAACATCTACCTTCTTCTTTAAATTATTGGAAATGGAATTATTCAAAAAGTAACACTAAAATGCTAATTCTACACCCATCTACAATACTTACAGTTCTTCTACTTGCACAAATGTTTTTCTTGCAGTTTCTACCAATACATCTCCATTTTTCACAAAATTATTCCTCTGATTTGAACTTATGGAAGTATTTCACATCCTCTTCCGACAATGACAATTCCCAAAATGTTATTCTGTCCATTTTGAACAGGAAACTACATTAATTATACTGCGAAACGCCAAATTAAATTGATTAGACAATATAAGAATTTATTCATATAATGAACATCATTAACAGGATAAAAACACAATACAGAAACAATTTACTTGCATTCACACAAATAATTCAAACGAGACGAGTGGTAAGATCTGCAAACATGTCATGTTATAATATTAAAGAAAAATGTTTAATATTTTATGTTTAATGTAGTTTCTTGTTATTTTATAGAATAAGTTAGAATTAACTGAGATAAAATCCTATGAATTGGATCAGTCATATGAAGATATCCAACAAATCTTGATGGATTCAAAAAGTAACTGTCCGATAGTTTATGAACTAGACAAAAGTGTGATCTTATGGTTTTTGTCTTACTAATTAGCATGAAAATTCTAGTTACTCCAACCATACTACATTTAAATCCATTCTCTTAAATCTGCTTTTGTGTATCGTTCTTCTTTTAGCCTTTCTACATCATCTTTCTTGATGTCCATTTTTCATTTCTTGCTCTCCCACTTCGTAATTATCCAGGTGTCAATCTTCCTAAACGCCCTTGACCGGTAGCGTTGCCTTCCATTAGCAAGCGGCCAGAACTTGCTACCGTGGAGAACTCTTCAGCTATTACTTAAGGCTGTTTAATAGGAATGGAAGTTGGGAGGAAGGGGCAGTAGAACCGTGATTGGCCAGGCAAGTTCCATGACGCGGCGATTACTCATTAACACTCGCTCACAAGACCCTATCGCCTTTTGATAGCCAGTCTTTGAAGTCACCGCCAGCCCTTGGTCACCTCGAGGGACTAAATACACTTCTATACAAGTCCTCGGCCAATCTCCTTTAAACTAATCTTAAAACTTGTCGGTTCTTTGGACCGTTCCTGGAAGCGATAATTGTTCGGACATATTGCTCGGATACAAAAGTGCCTAAATGGGCGGAAATTGACGTCATAAAGACTGCGAACTTAGCGTACATATTCAATTTGGTTTTACGAAGGAGTGTAAGTCAATGCGTTCTCTACAATTATTATTACAGTTTTCGACGTCGCTTTTCCAAAATTGGCTGAAAATTGTTAACTATTCACGTTGCACCTATCTCTATTCTTTAGCGACATTTTCATTGTACCTCTTATACAGATATTAGAGGTAATTAGGCAATCGTTGCGAGTGACACTTTAATATTGTTTTTAAATCGCAATTTAAGTTCAAAATTGATTGATAAAACATAAAAAACCCAACTTCCCTTTGAATAATGAGCAATGATATCCAAAACCGCATTTAAATGTAATATATTTTAAACAATCGCATTTATTAAAATTTACAAGTATAGGTTGTTTGTTCATTTAACGTCACTTTATGCTGCTATGGCTAATCGGACGATGCTACTACAGTGGGAGCTCTAAATTTTGCCTATCCAGGTTTAATTAGGATAGGTATTTTTAACGAGTACCTGACATCGTACAGGCTCGGGACCCTCGTTTAACGTTCCTTCCGAAGGACGGCGTAACTAAGGATTGTTTACTCCCTTATACAATATTTTACATTATATTTTACAAGTATAGGTACATATAATAAATAAAAAATTATAGGTAAAGGCTAGGGAAACTACCCAGTGTTAGTACTCAAATAACATATTACACTTAAAAGAACAATGGACTATCTTCGTTATAGATGTCCTAAAGGGTTATCTGGAATTATAGAGGTAGGTTTCAAACTAGTAGGTTTGAGTGAGCATAATGTTTGTCATGAAAGGATTGATATCGGATTTTGGCCAAATCAGCAACATATAGGACATTGAGGTCTTCATGGATGACTTAATTCGTAACTCTGTTACTGTATAGAGGAGTATATGGTTTATCAACTATTTAAAAAAATATTTTATAAGCATAAACTATCTGCAACCGCCATAAAACTATAAAAAAATTAAATCTTATCTTTAAAAATAATCATGGTATCCATATGATTCGTACTATCTTAATTTGGTTCGAAAAATATGATCGTTATGATAATTTTCGGGAGGATTTTCTTTTGTTCGAAGAACTCTGCTTATCTTTTGATCATTTGTTTCGGTTTGCCTATATAGGTATTCCAGGTATTACCAATGAGGTATTCTTGGCAAAATAAGGTTTACTCCTCGGTGAAGGATTCGAACTGGCATTTTCTCCCAAGAATGCCATAAGTTGCGCTTCTACTTGCTTGGACTCGTCAGCTCTTTTTTATTGCACTGAGCATGTCCGCGCACAAGTATAACTGATTGCTCGTAGACAGGTATGGGCTATAGAGTGTTTTTTCTTTTATTATCAGTGTACAACTTCCGTTCTTGTTGTTTTATAGCCGGAATGACTGTTATGAGTCCGCAACTGTTAAATATTAGTATATGGTCCATTATTGAAGAAGATGGTACTTTTTTTTCAATTATTTCATTTTTAACAGTTAACGGTTATAAACTTTGTTATTTATGAAAGGCAAGGGAGCGGCGTTGCTCAGTGGTACAGATCATTTTGTGGAAGAAAATTGATTTAATCTGTTAAAATGCAGGGATCCTTTAGGATCTGGATTTCCTCCTTGGGCTCACCCACCCTCTACTATATGGGTACCTAATATATGGGTAAAGCCAGGCGGTTGATCTCGGACAAATCACCTCCCTGTAAAACCGTTGTCCTAGAAACATTATAAGCTCTACCACACACTGAACCCAAGATTTTTATAGTGGTACATTTTTTTTTTTTTTTCGTTGTGCACCTTCCATTCTTTTGTGTTTTTGTTGCCAAAATTAATATTATTATTACTAATATGGAACTACAAACAATACATGGTGCATAATTGAAAATATGGTATTTTTTCTTTTTTTCAGTTTTTATAATTGTAGGTAAAAGTGATAGCTGTTCGAAACGGTTTACTATGAAACATTTTTTTATTCAGAAAATGTTGATAAGGAAGTTAATAATATGGATTTAACTTATGAACTAAGTTTTGAGACATTTAAGATTTCGATCTACTAAATCATGAGCGCAACCCCTTGTAAGACCTTGTTTTTTCGTACTTTATGTTTCCATTATTATTATTTTTTTATTCGTAATATTATTTTGTATTCTCATTATTTTTTATCAACGAGTATTATAATACAATCCCTCCCGTCTGTTGGGAAGCAATGGCCGAGACAGCTGAGGAAGAACGGCTCTGCGCATCAGTGATCGCGCAGCAGACATCTACAAGTTTCTATTCATATTATTCATTATTGTCCTGGCTCGGGGGCTTGTGACGTCTGAGGCTGTTATTCACCAATGATTTAGTAGTGACTACCAACGAGGACGAACCCAACGGGCTCACAACTATTAAATTCGATATTCGTTTTATTGGCCCCTGCTGTTGGGGGATTTGTACCTTCTTGAATACCTCTGTGTCGTCTCAAGTGCTTATTTGTTTGTGTATGTGTATGTGAGATTATGTATTTGATGAAAGTTTCTCTTTATTTTAATTAGTTTCTTAAAGTGATGAATATTTCAAATATCCTGATTCTGTTGCACAATTAAAACTATTATTAATTAATACATTTATAAGAAGAAATGTATGATGAAATAATAATAAAAATCCTGTATAGCTAAAACTTTTTTTTTTTTTTTTTTAAGAGAAAAGATATCTTTTCTCTTTAAAAAATAAAAATATTTATAACTCATAAAAAATGACCAATAATTAAAAAAAATTATATATTATTTTGGGTTCTGTACGAGGTATAGACTGTACTGCTTGGTCAATGATACAGTACAAGAGTCGTTTGACATCGCTCAGCCGTCCGGTTTTAAGACCCGTTGTTACGTCAATTTCACTGAATCATTGTTGTCGCGGAGACAAAATCCAATGTGATTTAACTGTTTAGACAAATCTGTGGACAAATGTTTTTCTTAGGAATTTTATCCACAACCTTGAATAGGATTGTCCTTTTGAAGTTCTACGTAGGTCTGTATATTCCAACAGAGAAATAATATAAGGAAGTTATTCTCTACTAAATACTGTAGTCTTAAGTAGCTCTTGTACTGTAACTAACGGGGCATTATTATTACATTAGCTTGAACTAGCTTTTCACCCCGATCAGCTGCGAGCAATTTGAGCTCATGATATGCCTCAGTTGTAAAGTTTATTCAGCAAGTTTTGTTGTTTAAAAATAAGCTTTATTAAAGAATAAATGAAGGATACTATATCGTTCCATCTCACAATAAATCAATTCTTTCGTCAAAGTCAAGTCTACCTACCGTTTGTTAAGTGTGAGGCATACCACTTCCTGCTGGACTTGAGGTTTTGAGAAACATTATCACCTTCAGGTGACCAATGTATGTATACATACCAACCCTAAACGATTAAGGATCACTATTAGAGGTAGAGAAGAAGGTATGACTTGAGTATTCTTAAGATGTTGTAGAGAGTTTAAATTAAAATGTTAGTCAATTGTTAATAATCAATCGAGTTAGTTTATATCTGAAAGTCACTTGGTTTATCTACTTCTCATTTTGCAACCAACTTATTTCTTTATTACAAGTCAAGCCAACAACTATTGCTATGTGTAGAGGTTTTGTGGAATCTTTACGCTCAACTTCACTACGTCGCGACGGAGGATCACGACGCGTCGTTTCCTCTCTGAGTGATCCTCCATCGGGCCGCGACTCTTAGGCGAAGAGGTTGCTAAATAAATTGGGTACAGAGGGGCAGTACAGCATAGCGTAGCACCCCCTAGAGATGAAAGAAGGGCCCGAGGAGAGGTGGTGGCTAGTTGATTTAGTAGGGTCGGCAAGGAGGCTAGATTTATAGATATGGCAGCCGAGTGACACCCTCCTTTAATTATAATACTTTATAGGGCAATAAATCAGGGCATGGGGCATATTATAACCCCACCACCCCGCCACCCCTAGCTCCGCCATACTTCTCCCGCTCCTAGCCCGCTATAAAATATTTTTTTACAGCATCCAGCTCCCGGCTTCATCCTTAATCCTTTTTGTCACTCAGTTCGGTTGTCCTTCTCGGACCAGCTCCCCCGACCTTGGGGTGGAGGATCGTATTTATTAGAGTTTGAGACACTCCGGTGGCCGCTTGTTGTTCTCTTTTAGTACACTCATAACTACTGGATACCAACAAGAAAAACGCCATTCAATCAACATGAACATGTTGAAGATATTTAGTTTAACTATCCTTGATTACTGGTTATACCTGCAACATTTAGTCCAGCTTTATTTTGGGTACCCACTTTATAGAGGCTGGGTGAGTTCCAAGAGTGTGCTAGATCCCATAGGATCCAACTCCGTCCGTTAAGAGATTAAATAAAAGTTGGCCAGCGAGCAGGATTTAAATCCATAACCATCAGAACGGAAACTCAGCATCTACCACTGAGCCACTCAACTCCCTAATATGTATATAGACCAAATCTAAAATATTAAGATTAGAATTAGGGGTAGAGAAAATGGCATGACTAGAATATAGTATGTTAAGAGTATTTTTAGGATAATAGTTGGTGCAAGTTATAACGTTAATCCGTAGTTAATAGTCAATACAGTTCACGGTACCTGTGATTTAACGGGTCTCCATGGACTGATTTCCGCCATTTATTGTAACCTATACACCGATAATCCCGATACTCCTAATACCTATCTTCTTATTCATATTTATAGTAACTGAAATAGAGGAATATGAATTTAATAATAACTCAACACTTTTGTACTACATGATTTTATTTAATTTGGAAGATAAAATAGCTTAATGCTATTCAACCAGAGAAGAAGAGATCTTTTCCTATGTGAGGAGGTTCCTTGCAGATCCACAATTTTTTTTATTCTATGTGTTAAGTATGGGCACCCCTTG